>OMNV01029432.1:68469-90278 GCA_900303265.1 Brotula barbata
CAAATCCAAAAATCTGAGTTAAGGCCTGATCATTCTGGTGTTCATTCAAAATTAGTCCAGCTTGCCATTATATGGAGGTAGAGGGGAATGCTCTTGGATATTACCGGACATTCATTTGGTGTTCTTGTGTGTTCCCCACAGGTGATGCGGACAAGCATTTTCCATCAGATAATATAAAATGTCTTTTTCTTTGTTTGATGCGAAATTGACCTAAAATCCTAAAAGAAAACAAAATATTTTTGGACCTTAATTACCTATTACAACCATCTGTATATTCATATTTATTACCAGCTGTATATTTCACATTTCATATCCCATATTCTTAGGTTAGTCTTTATTGTATATATTAGTCTTTACTGTATATTTTTAGTCTTTATTGTATATTTTTAGTCTTTATTGTATTTACTTCTGCATTTATTCTATTCTATTCCATTCCATTTGATTTGATTTTATGTTTCTACTGATGCTGCTGTAACACAAGAATTTCCCAGTTTGGGATCAATAAAGTAAATCTTATCTTATCTTATCTTATAAAATATTAGCAATAATGCACTGTACATGTATCTTTAACATTTTATAATCTATATATCATTTTCTACCGCGCAAGATCTATAAAGCAGATGAAGCCGAGAAGCGCTCTGGGGCACGCAGTATCCATTTTTAACTATTTCATTATCACACATTTTCACACCTCTATTTGGATTTTAATTTGAATAATTGAATAGCCCTGCTGCTAAAATCAACTTAAAACATCTCCATACGTATACATCTTAATGATACTATCACTGCTATGTTTTATGTACTGAGATATCACAGGAGACTTAAGGATTTTTCAAAGCAGACAATAGACAGAAAAAAACAAAACAAGAATACGTGCATTTATTGCTGAAAGAAAAAAAGATGTACCGAGAACAACTATTGAGAATACGAAATATAACCTTCATTTTCATGAAAACTCTCCACCTAAGTGCCAATATTCACAGAGGGCCACGTTATGCAACTCTCGCTGTCCCTGAAACGCCGTCTCAATCAATTCAGTCTTCAAGGAAATTTTCTCACAATGCCAACCGAGCAAAAACTCTGCAGTGTTTTTCTAAGGGGAATATTGTCATTTTTCTTCATCTTCATTACCATTCATAGATGACTGTAGCATTCTGTAGTATTCAAGAAGCACACAATGAACAGATTCTCTACACTGAGACATAAAAGCTTTTATGATTAACAGAATAATTCCTGGCTTTGAAAGCAGACAGTCCTCTCCTCTGTTCCATTCTCCAAGTAAGTAAATAAACTACTGAGCTGATCATTCATTAATCTACTGTTTGTTTTGATTATTAATAGAGTAATCAACACTGATGTATATATTCTGAGTGTGTGGTGATCAGACTGCTTCTCATTGAAGAGACACTAAATTAAGATAGCAAATTCACAAACAAACTTAATTCTAATTGTGATAAGTCAACATAATTCAGCCAATTGGACACAAATGAGTTAGAATTATGGATTAGGATAAAGAAAATCTAGACTCTGGTATTGGGAAATAATGAGCATATTTTCAAGACAAGATATACAACTATATATTTACATTATTCTTACTATGCCTACCATTGTGGTCCGGTGCATCAATCAAATCTGTGTGGTGTCAGTTTTAGCTCATTGCACTGAGGTAGTGCTGTTATGACATTTAAGCTCCACACACAAACCGTTATACTGAAATGTCGTACTTCTTTATCAGTTTTGCAGGATCACGGCAATCTATGTGCAAATTCAGGCTACATAACTCTTTCCCTACGCCCCCTACTCCTAACATTAAGTATAATCCTTTCCATAAAACAGTTTAAAGTGTCATTATTTGTAGGTTTTCTTCACCTCCAGGATGGTTCTACTGCACTGGCTACAGAGTAAAATGGTGCAGTGAATATTTATGAGATAAGTTTTCGCCCGAGTGGGAATATTGTTTAGCACCCATAGTGCATTTACCACCATCATGCTGAATCTTCTCCCCTGTCTTTGTAGTTTAATGTTTGAAAGGCAATTTTTGGCAAATTATCACCACCAACAATCAATTTTTAATCGATTATTCAATATCTCGTAGCGGATTATAATCTTTCTATTGTGATAGCTATAATTTCATGTGAAGCTGTTGGTCCTGCTGGACACAGTAGTCAGGACGGAATACTCAAAAGTGATCGCTGTCTTCAGATTTCTGTGTATGTGCGTGTTCCTAAAACACTTCATATTCTCCGTGGCGAGGCTTCCTGTCATTCTTATATCTACTTTTGAATATAAACCATTTGTATCTTTAATCCTAAAATTGAGTAAAGTGGTTTTCATGTTATGTCAGAACAGGGTGCTTGTCCAGTCTGCGTTTACAAGTTTCTCCTGTGGAGGAGAGTGCCCCCTGGTGTTTAAAACGATGAGAGGCTATAGCACTTACCCAGCCAGCATTTCAAAGACGAGGATGCCTAAAGCCCACCAGTCCACGGCTCGACCATGACCTTTACTCTGGATGACCTCAGGAGCCAAATACTCCGGAGTGCCGCATAGTGTCCAGGTCCTGGTGACATGGAAAGAAAATAGGAGTGTTTAAAGTTTGAGAAGCTCACTCAAAACAGGATTCACCGATTCCTTATTATTCAGACTTCACTACTGTGGACATTCATCATATGAGCATGTTCTTTGTTTTTAAATTCATCAGTCAAGTTTTACATCCATCTGACATATACAACAACAGTTCCCAACCCAGGCAAAGATCTCCAGCCATGGGGGGGAAAAAAAAATAAATAAATCGACAATAGCCTAAATATGAAAGGGAAAAAATGAGACGAAGCAGGAAGAAACAGTTGTAACAACAGAGGAAGATGGGAACATTAGGAAGCAGCTCATAAATATTCAAAAGTACATGCAATTGAAATGTTTTCAAATTCAACGAGTCGTCTTATTTTGATACTATATTCCAAGAAGATTTTAGGAACAAGGGAAACCACTTTTGGAACACAATTCTACACATTAGGAGTAAATAGGGATGAGTATCTTTTAGTGTAAAGTTCATCCACATCCTCATTTGCTGCTGACAAGCTGAATATGAGTGTTAATTGCCACAGGCCTGACATGTAGCTCCATTTATGTTTTAGCTGGTCACGTCTTTACTTTGCTATGTCTGCAGTGTTGTTCAGTGTTGTGGTGCAAAGGAACAAACGAAGATAAAATTTTGATTTATTGAAAAAATAATGTATGCCAAGTTTGGGTATGATTTTGTGGCTGATTTTCAGCTGTTAAGCATGTCTACGTTTTTGCTGCAGCGATGATGATACTTACTTGTATTACCACCAGTGTTTGCATATTAAGTTAGAAATTTAGATTGTGAAATCCAAAGTGAGTTCGGAGTAAAGATTTAAACAGAGACTGCTATGGCTGCTCACATTAAATTTGAGCATCGGGACAAATTAAGCATTGCGCATTGTAGCTGAATTGATTTTTTCTTTTCCCACTACTGGAGCAGAGTGGGCTCTATTATTCAACAGGTCATGAGTGATAGCCTCTTCTTCCTCTCTGCCTGTTCAGTAAGTGTTTTACAAATTGTGTCAGAAGGGAGATTCCTGTTGCTGTGGAAAGACAATACCCACATGTAAAGTGATCCACCTATGCCATCTGAACTGAATGTGTCAAGTTTTATAGTACTATGAGTTTGTGGGATTACCGAGTGGAGAAATCACTCTTGAAATGTCAGGTAATACAGTGGAAGAAAGGTCAGTAGAGTATTGCACAATAAGAGGAGGTAGAAGGTGTTATTATGAGAGTGAAAAATCCTCCTGTCTGACAGAGCAGCTGACTGACATTCTGTGCATAACAAACATACACAGTGTTCTCTGTGAAAGCCACTTGTCCTCTGATGAAGCATACCTGGCCTCTTGCCAGCTTGTCATCGTCTGCACCCAATATCACCTGGTTAATGACCTCTTTCCACCAGTTTCCATGGCAAAGGTAATTTGTATGGAAATGATGGGGGTCTGTCAGAGGATGAGGAGGCTTGCGATCTCAAGGTAATAAACTGTCGGGATATTTCTGGCTAATGGGCAGAGGCACTGCAGTGGAGCGTTGTCAGTCAGCGTCAATTGTTTTAATGATGGCTTCTGCCAGTAGGGGGCACTGTGGCAGCATGGAAGAAGCAGGACTGAGGCGACGCTCCATCACGTAGGACATGTAAAGTACAAGAGTGCTTGTGGCAATGAGGTAGTTGTCTTGCTATTGCTGCAGCCCATTTTCAGGGAATAGTAGAGCCACCATTTCTATAAGTGGGTCACTGACACATCAGAGTGGTATCTTCTTACCATCTTTTTGCTCTCACCGTCTGGAGGAAAATGTAATCTTACCCCATTATGTTTACGTGTCAGCGGGGGTCAGCACTGAATTTAGTGAAATGCTTCGCAGAGCGGCTGCAGGACAGTGCAGTATGAAGCATTCCCAATTTTCAATTCTCCAGAGGTTGCTGCAAGGTCTCACTTACTCAATATACTCAATATCTCAATCAAACTCATTGATGTAATATCAGTCTAAGATATGTGCCCTTCAGTAGCACTGCTATGTATTCCTCTGAGTTGGAGGATTCCTTCCCTCGAGCAAATTATACCTTTTTCAAGATAGAACAGCTTTTGCCACTTTCTCTCAAACACACTGGTTTTCCACAAGATGTATTTGCTGGTTTTAAACAGCAAACATCAGTTGAGCACATAACCTGAATAGAGACAACAGAATGAGGCCCAAATCTGAGTATGAGCAGCATCATAAAACCAAACCAACCAAAACGGAAAATGATGGAGGCTCAGACTGAAGCTTTGTTTCCAAAGAACCTGTTAGGAAAAAAACTCATGGCAACATCCTGAAACAAACACGCATCTCTGGTCCAATGCTCAGTTTCAAGTATGCACAAGTTTCGAAATAGTCACACGGGACAGTGCATCATTGGAAAAATCTGAGCTTGTTTGATTTTCTAGTTTGTTGACAACTAGAAAAACGTACCATCCAACAGTATATAGATTTTCTGTCACACTATTCAAACACATGGAGGTGAGATCAGCTGACAACACAAGCTCATTCCCTGAAAAGTTTGATGTAATGGATAAATGGGCGGCTCTGATATAAAAATGATGCACCGAGTAGATGCCCTGTTCTTTGCCCCTCATTGAATTTTCTTCAAAATCATCCTAATTAATATCTGATTTAACTGTGACAACTACACTGTCCGCACAATGTCACTGAGGTTGATTTGGGGCCAAACTGCCGACACTTCCACAAAACAAATGTGTAGTTACTTCCCAAACTAAAATCTCTGGTGATGACTAGCCTGAGCAAGGCTATGATGCAAATACTTGAGATGATTTAACCCAGGAGTAGCGTCACAAAGGAAGTCTTCACAATGGTCAACTCAAAACTCCAAAAACTCCACGAGCCAGTTGCTGACATATCTAACAAAATGGACATGTTACTGAACAGATTTTGTGATGCTAAACAATGCATAGATGATGTTGAGGATGATAGCAAGTCCACGGCAGCTTGAGTCGCTGATCTAGGAAAAGCTCTGGGGAACGCACTGGACCATTTGAAGGACAGTGAAAGAGAAGCTGCAACAGAACATCAGGATTGTGGGACTGACAGGGGGCATGGAAGGGTCAGACGCAGTTAAATTTATTGAAACCTGAATTCTGGACGTACTCGACATGAAGGTGAAAGACAGCAGGATCAAGCTGGATCGCGTACACTGCAACGGCCCACAAAGCAGAGGACACAATGTCACAAAAGCTATCCTGGTGAAGCTGCACATTGGCATATTCCCTTAGCCGGGCCTACTCAAAAGAAAACATCATACTGATTTGAATGAGGTGATAACCTTTCTGCATCACACACACAATGGACAGACTCAAGAATATCTAATAATACAAAACAATACAAAAGACACGGCACAGCGGCACCTGTGTGATGAGGTCGATCCAAAGTGAAGCAATGTGGATTCTTGACAAAAAACACTTGAGACATCAAAGGGGTACTTTCACCAAGATTCAAACCAGGCATCTTTGGATTCCCTGCTTGCCAAAAAGACCAATCGCATTGGTCAGCCAGCCAGTGGTCGTTACACACTATTTTTCCGAATCACGAATTTGTGTCTCTATAATCTCAGAGAATTTGGCTCCGTAATTCTTTTTAACATACAATGGCCCTTATATGCCGTCATGTCAATGCCTTCGACCATGCACTGAATGAACACCGGCTGCAGTCACAATGACCGCCTGTTAGAATGGGACGGCTCTGCAGAGGGTGCTTTGTATATGAGTATGTGAGCTGAGAGAGTTAGGGAAGGGAAACGCTATAAAAACAGTGTAGTATGTGAATTATTGGCAGTACAGCAGCACAAACTACGCTGTGTAAACATTGGTTAGCTATCAGAAATGATCATGTATTATTTCATCACTAACCATGGTACAGGCCTAAAATATAGCTTGGCTCCCTCCAGTACTCCTGACTCTGGTTGTGCTCTAAATGCTATCAATTAGTCCTCTAAATATTTATTTGCATAATAATGTGATAAGAAAAAATTATATCAGCCACAGCTACTGGTGGAACTGGAAGAGATTTAGGTTTATAAGTTGCTGATTTTTTATTATTGAATTGACATTTAGTCAAGTACAAAGTTTTAGTCATGGCAGGGCACTGCTAAAATAACTCACTTATGCCATAAAAGAAAGCTGCTCAATAGTTAAGCTCATCACAATTCAGTGTGGGCACTGAATTGCAAGGTTTTCCAGCACGCAGTTTGAACACTGACCAATCAAAATCCATGTCCCGCCTGCTTCATTTGAATGAAGTCCATTAGTGCCACGAGTGCTACTGGTGGCACGAGTGAAGTTATAAAATGTTGATTCTAATTGGACTCTCTTTTGACTTCAGTAGTTGACAAGTGACTCATATTTTATTCAACTGGTTAAATTGTTCAGACCAAAAACGTAAAGTTTTTTTACTACCTTACTAGTTAACTGGTGAGGCCCTAAACCTGCGGGGTCCAAAATACTGAAAAAATTGTGACCATGCACCTGTTACCGTTTCTACTCAACCCCTTTGACAACTAGGATGCTCTAGATTTTGAAGACTGAACTCTTAACACTTGCTAGACAGTAAATTTTTGAGGTGGTCAGAGATAAGTATGGGATGCGTATAAAGCTTTTCTCGGGGGTATGATTATAAATAAACAAAACAAAATAAATAAACAAATAAAAAGAGAAAGGAGCAAAAAGCGTAACAGTTTGAGCTGGAAAAAAAAGTATCCGAACTTGAAAAAGCAGTTTTATATTACCGAATATGAATGAAGTACTGGCCAAACTAAAGAATAGCAGGTCATTTTCAATCCACTGCTTTTCATGCATTCAGGCGGAAACAAAAAGGCGCAGGAAATGAATGAGAACATGGCCAATTCATGGAATATGTTTTACTTCTGATTTGGATATGTATGTATTATTCCCCTCACCTGTCAGAGAGCTTCTTAGCAAAGCCAAAGTCAGTCAAGCGGATGTGGCCCTCACTGTCCAGCAGAATGTTTTCAGGCTTCAGGTCCCGGTAGACGATTTCTTTTGAGTGAAGGTATTCAATGGCGCATACAATCTCAGACGTGTAGAAGAGGCCTGTGGCATTGCTGAAACGCCCACGGCTGCGCAGGTAGCTGAAAAGCTCACCACCTGGCACATAGTCCATTAGCATGTACAAAAAACGGTCATCATGGTGGGTCCAAAACCTAAAAAACAACAACAATACAGTTACTAACAAGGAACACAAAACTGGTAGGAGCTTGATTCTTTATTGTTTCACTTGCTACATTTTGTTTGGCTACTCCTGACCACCGAGAATAATTGCAGAGTACATGGAAGCGCTAATGTTGGTATTACGTATCAATTAACAAATATTAACAAAAAGCTTCCAGTGTTGTGACTACTGCATATATAACTGACAGGCAGGTAAATATATGCTTTATTTTGACTGTTACGCCTGCAATTTTGGTCGCCTGGCCATTGACTTTCTGCTGATACAACCAGTTATGGTGTTGATCAAAGTCCCGCCCTGCGGATAAACAGAAGAGCAGCAGGGATATTCCACAGAGCAGAGTGCCATTCTTGTAAGTTTGGGTAGCAACAACCACAGGAAGAAAAAGGCCCTGAAAGTACAGTCAGAGGGTTGAGATCATCAGAATAGATGTGAATTTCTACATTAATTATTCATTTATTTGTGATAGCAGAATGAGTAAGAGCTTTATTTAAACTCGATCTGATAGTCTGAACCATCTGATTATATATCCAGAAGTTTTTTTTGTTTCGTTTTGGGATGTACTGAAAAACCCCTCTTATTCCTTTCACCTCTCTGCCCATTGCGTAACTGAAAACGGTTGCTTCTTTCATGTGGTTATCCGGGTTGTCATTGTCATTTATGATGGTTAAAATTTTTTAACTTGATTGTGACTGCGTCAGCCCTGCAATGGGCTGGCAACCTGCCCACGGTGACTATTAGGATAGCCTCCAGCCCTATCATGACCCTAACATGGGTAAGCGGTATCAACAATGGATGTAAGCCACATTCCCACGTACTCCATACCACTCCCAATAGCTCAGAACCCAGTCTCTAAAATGTCTGACGAAGCAGGTGTACGAGACAAAACTAAACCGGTTGACTTTCTCAAATGATCAAAACAATGCCTTCAACACCTTGTTAGAGTGATTTATAACTTTTTGCCATTATGGGCTGAATCCTACTGAACAATAATGGAGTCCTGACTCCGGATTGCAGATGATGTCCAGGCCCTCACTAATTCTGCAGGATTTACAGGGCTCGAAGCAAACATATTTACGTTTGTAAAACAACCTATTCATATTTGAACAGATCTTCATTTTAATAATCAGCTCCTCTCTAACAGACCACAAAGAGAGGTGCACACTGATTGAAAAGTAATGAGCTACACCAGAGTTCAGTGTGGTGGATTGTGTTTGCTGGAATGCAGACTAAAATCTATTGATTTAGAAGCCTTATTAGTTATATAATGCCAATTTTTACCACTGACAATCCTGAAATTATTATATAAGTGTGATCATTGTTTGATAGTTTTGTCTGCTTTTGCCTGATTGCTTTCCACTTGTACACATGGTCAACCCACTCTCTCCTGGGAGGTTCCCCTTTAATGGAAACAACACCTGAGCCATGCAGGTCACACGCATAAGGGCTGGTTGGTTGTGACTCCATAAGGCTGGGGTAGAATTCACTAGCAGTGGAAAAACACCATTAGCTAAATTAATAGGTGGGTTGGAGGCACACTCAATCCCCTTCAAAAGATGACCCCACTACACTACACTATACTACAGTATATCTTCAATACAATCTGCCATCCACATTTGAATGGTTATAGCTCCCAACAGCAGCACATCCATATCAGAGTCACAATGAATGAGGTAACAAGACATAAATCCAAAAACAACTACAGGAAAAAAGATAAGAAATCTACATGCCTGGGATGTCAATCAAAATAGTTCATAACTCAGTTCCCAATTTTAAACTTGAATCATACGACAGGATGCAAAACTTCTTCATTACATGTTTTCATTCGAGGAAACATGACCTTGTGGCTTCCCCTTTTGTCTATATCTTAATGTGCTTTTGGATAACACTGTGGAGGGGAGAACACTCACAATCGGATGAGAAAGGGGTGGTTGACCTCACTCAGCACCTCCTTTTCATTGTGAACATGCTGCTCCTGCTTCAGTCGGATTACATCGGGGATCTTCATCTGCTTGAGGGCGTAGAAAGCCTTGCTCTTCTTGTCCTTGGCCAAGAAGACTCTGCCAAAAGTTCCTGTGCCTAAGGCAGTCGAGATAGAGGAGGAGAAGATGATGATTAACCACCATGACAGCTATCCACAGTGTACAGCCTTAACACAAGCTACAAAATAAAAGCTTTTTTTATACACAGCATTACTCCACAGAACTTAAAAAGCCATGCATGACTTCAACCCACAGTACATACTTTTGGAGCCACAGACAGCGGCTTGTAAGTTGTGCCCTGATTCAAATGTACACTGATGGGGGGCCTGGCATTTTGTGCCTCTGCTCCCTATCTAGGCAAATGACTTCCACAATCCCTACATGACTTCTCCTCCACATCTCAATTCAAGAAACAACTCAAAATACATCTTTTCACGCAATGCTAGTCCGGTCTTTCAACTTAATCCAAATCTGTCAATCAATGTCTCTTCCTATTCCTGTTACTTTGGCCTCTGCTTTGTGTTTTACTGGCTGATCTTGCTTTAATTGTCTGTATTGCTTTGTCTTGTTCTAGTTCTGCCAATTCCATTCCGTGTCCTTATGTCCTATGTATCTGGAAAGCAAGGCTGAGTTTGAGAAAGTTCCTATTAATTTAAAATGACAACAGAAAAGAATTTTGATATTTAGGACGTGGAGAGTGTCTGGTACGGTAAACGTCTCTCAATGCGGGGTGTAGAGCACACACAGGTGGACATCTAAATACATTTTCGTAGTCATAGTTTAGTTATAAGGTTGTTAGCTGGTATAGCTCGTTGTGTTTGGTTAAAACAGGACCGTTTACCAGGAAATTATTTTAGTAGTTGCTTTGGAGCAGACAGAACTCACTTAATAAAACATTTCCCAAAAACAGTGCAAACTTCAATCCTGCATTATGCTGCTATTTATCTCACACAGAATACATATTTGGCTATTAGGTACTGCACTGATTTCAATTCATCAAATTGTACCGAATCACTCCAAATGAACCAATATCGTCCTTGTGTCGAATTACCAACCCCACATTGTGATGCACAGCGTATCGTTGTTAAAACACGTCGTAAGGCTATTAAGACGTAATAATAGGCTTCACATTTCCAGTTGAACTCATTTTAGTACTGGACTGAATAACCCTTGTTCATAAATGATGTTGCCTGCACGACTGAGCAGGACTTGGCATTCCGGTGAAATGCCAATCAAAAGAGCAGGGCCGACCAAATTGCTGCTTTGTCAGCCATACATGCTCTCCACATACTAATGACAGGACTGACAGGCAGTGCAGGTTTAACAGGCATACAGCAGGTTGAGGCTGGATATGGTGTGTTACATCAGCACATTCTCATGACAGCAAACCCAAATCACTGCTGAAGCCAATGACAGGTGCTTAACTGCATTAAAATGCATGTATCGTGTGTATATCATCAAAATTAAATTATAAACAAAAACAAAACTGTATTCCTTATGACATGCAAAGGATGCAGATGTGAAATTATTTAACGTGGATTTCACACCAGAGTCCAACCTTTCTTCCACTGCATCTTTTATACAGTATTTTATTATTTTTATGGCTGTTTATCACTGTATTAAATGAAGAAAAAAACAGCATTATGATGTAGGTGTCCTGCGCTTTCATTAATTTCCTAAAATGTTACCTCATGCATCCTATGTTGGTTTTATGACATCCCTATTATGTATGGTTGATGATGCAGCAGCTGTACAAACATCAGTGCAGTTGTCATATTATGAGAATTTGTCTTTTTTGTCACAAAACTACTTTAATTACTTCTCTGAGAACCTTTCTTAATCATTCTGTCTCAATTGTTCCTTAATATCGCATATCATCGGGGCCAACATGCTATTGTATATTTCACTCTGCAGCATACTTCCTGTGATTGGCTCGGGCCGTCAGAAAAATATGTTTTCACCTGCAGTGAATCTTCCAGGGTTCACTTACAAGTGGACTGCAACCACCTCCTCCAAGGGGTCTCAGATCAGTGAGTTTGGTTCTCACCAGAATGTCATTGCTGCTTTCTCCTCTTCCCAAAGAAACAAAGGAGGCAAATGCACCAGGACGTTAACTTAAAAAAATCCATATAAAAATATGACCAACACACCAGCCAAAGAAACGTGCAACACCTTGTGCTACCATAAACTATTATCTGGTCACACATGCATAGAGAATAACATAATTTTAATCAATAACAGATCAAATTCATAAAAATAACAGAAAGCTGTTGTTTCATTATTTTGCCTTAATCCAGAGTTTGTGGACTAATTTGATATACGACTCTTTTAGCTGTCTCTTGTATGGAGGAACACTTGGGGAAAATTTCCTTCCTTGCAACACCAGAGTGGCAATGGAGATGATACCTGGTAAATGACAACACATAACAGCCACTCTGAGTCACACAATCACACAATTAACTGCTGCAAGATTTCAGTGGAATGCTTGGTGTCTCACTCTATGAATACAATGAAGCCTTGTCTCCATCCTTTGCCTATTGGCATGGCAACAGATTGACAGAAGCATAAAGTCAGTGTCAGGCGGAAAATGAACTCATGTGTGACCAAGAAATCACACCATTTACAACCTGTCACACTGAAATGAAGCTTTGTGACTTTTTGATAAGTGCAGATAAGTTAATATCAGCCAGGCCAAAGGTGGTAGAGATCTTGTCACAAATCAACCTGAACTAAAAAAGACACACAAGGATTTGCTGATAATTAGGGATGCCTCTGGCAACAAATCTAGGCATGTATTTGTAAAAAAATACTTATACCTGTCACACATTTTGCAACAGATTGATTTGAACATCCAAACAGATGTAGATAATAAATGAGGACACACACAAAATTAGTCGGTGTGGTCTTTTGCACTGGATTTCAGCAATTGGCAACCTGTCGCTGCACAATTGCTCTCAAAAATCGCTCAGTGTGCAGGGATGTCACAGTATGAAATAATTGTGATTTCATGGATTTCACTATTAAATATAATGTAACAAACAATTTTGGCTGTAAAAAACAAGAAGTATGACTGCAAATGCACAGATAAGGTGGGAATGACTGTCCTCAGAAACCAAAATAATACAAATTTTAATTTTTTAAACTAAATAAACACATGAATAAAGTGAATAGCCATAGTCATGGTATTTCGGTGGGATTTTGGTTTCTTTCTCAGAGAGATTACAAATTAATCATTATATATTTACAATATAATTAAATAAAGAAAATATTAATATAATACATATAACTATAATAATGACAATAGTAATATTTGGCACTGCTGATTTATCAACTCTCCCACTGAGAAAAAAAATGTAACGTAAGGTGTAACTTCAGGATATTAATTCAATGAAAATCCAATCTCTGTTTTTATAGGGTAACAAATATACACAGCATATGGGTAACATTAATACACCACACAGTATAATGCATTTCAGCATAACAGCACCACGAACTGGGACCTCAAAATAAATAGTTGCACAGTTGATTCAAATCCTCTGCGACATCTGAAATTGGTTTTATTAAGTGATCTACGAAGAACACTCATCTGTGAATATGAATTCAATAACCGTTGTACTGAGGGTTTTTTATTCCTTGCTTTGTTGGATGTTTTGTCATATTTTGTGTGCCTTTGAACCCTCTTATGGTTTGCTGTGTCTTTATTTTCTTGAGTTTCTCACATTCAGCAGTCTATTCTGTCAATTACTCTGAAAAAGTTTTTGCTGGTTTCTTTTATTGATGGAGGCAGCCACGGGAGACTAGCACTTAGGCTACATGCACAAACAATATGACCGCATAGAAAAGTATGCTGCTTGAAAAAAATAAATAGCAGATTGCATTATGTGGCTTGTATTTCTGGAAAATAACCCTCGCAATATAATACCTACAACACGATCGCTTCAACCACAAAGAAACTCACCCATCAAAACTCCTTAAAAAACAGATTTGCTGTTTTTCCTGACATCTTGAATGGTAACTTAAACAAACTCCTTTTTTTATAGATCCACACTGCTCTTGCTCGAGGTGATCAATGATATTTTGTGGAAGTTTGAACTGAATTTCAGCACTGGCTATCTACTTTGCACCACTGCAGTCATGTGTCTAATGTGAAAGACAAATGCGGCCACACAGCTGTGCCGGTTCAGCCACGCTATGTTGGTTTGAAACAGGCTTTGTGCTTTTCTTTTCTATTGTGCTACTACAACTGAAACTAATGTAGAAAATCAGATCAATTTTAAAATTTTCAAACTTGGCACTGAAGTACTAATGCTTTTGACATTCTTTCCCAACATCCCTATAACCAGCTAAATCTACTGGTTATTTATCATTTTAGTACTGGAACAAAAGTGTGTACCCCTGGTTATCCTTAGATGAATACATATTCGATCAATTGGATTTGCTTTGATATGACTGGAGTTGGTGTGGCTCTTTGTGCACTGCAGCTGATTTACTGTGAAATAGGCTAACACAGCATGTGACAGAAGCAAATACCATCTAATGGAGAATTGCTTCATGATTTCAATTACAATTAAAGCACAGAGAGCAGATAAAGAGCTTTCGCTGATTTGTTTTAGGCAGCAAATCCTTCTCATCAGACAAAATGGCTTTACAAATTGGATCCTAGGAGCATCAGACAAATGCCATTCCCTGCTACACCCCTTCTTCATAGACATTAAGGTCGAGCTTTGTTGCCTATATGTAGCAAAATGTATGTTCGTGACCTACATGTCTTCCATAAATACATTGCATCATGGTCAACAGTGCACAGACACAGAGCACCATCCTCCACACCATACTTTTGAAATTTTGATTCAGAAATATTGCACTTTTACCCTAAACTTGAGGTAAATATTAGGGCTGTAAGGATACATTTTAACGGTGATACGATACACATCATGACACATGGGTGATGATAAGATACAAGGACATAATTGGTTCATTTGGAACGATACAATATTATTTCATGAATTGCAATAGATACAGTGACTATTTGGCCAAAAATTCCATCTGAGAGAAATAAATACCTGGATAATACAAGATGCCTTGAAGTTTGAATCACACTCCCAGTAGTGTTACAACATTTCCCACGAAGCATTACTCCAGTAAAGGACAGGTACTTGTCCAGGACAAGGAAAAGTCTGGAACCGAATTGGTCAGAATATGAAACAGGGTTTCCTTCTCTTGGAAATACTTTTGAAAATATGGCTTACATTTATGTATGTACAACTGAGTAACAGTTACATAACGTTACAGCGCCGCTGAGCTCTGTGTGTGTGTAGCAGTGAAACAGAGAGGCGAGAAACTCATCACAACCATAAATGTCAGCAAAGCGCAGTGAAATGAAATGTGTGTGCATTAGGTAGATAACACAATAAATATTGTTTCCACTGCTTTTTGCTGTCATTTATGGTCACACTGAGTTTCTGCCGCTGCACACATACATATGCAGCTCAACATTGAGCCAGGTAAGGTACTCAAGTTGACTAGAACTGCACTTGTTACGTTACTGTAAGTGCAGTAAATGTTTTGTGAGTAAAAGACAAAAGTGTGATTTAATACAAGAAGAAAGTCTTTTTCCCATAAATGAGTCTGGAAAAATGCATCATATTTGGACCGGTAGTTTCTTTTGCTGATTTTTGCAGATATGACAGAAGTGCAACCTGGACACATAATTATCTTCGCACAGAATAATTTAATAGCACACAGGATCCAAACTGTCACACTGTACTGCCCTGTATCGGCTGTCATCTCGTCTTCTCACTGAATTCATGCGTGGTAGAATGAACGATGCAGAATGAGAGCATGGCAGAATAATCTCAAGCTTCCTAGCAGAGATATAAACATTTTCTTTACCATTAGAGGTCCAAAAAATACACCTACATAACCAATGTTTATCATAATAAATACAGGGCGCAATTTCTTAGTGTCGATACAATCGATTCTTTGCATTGAAAAACAATTTTAGATTGAATACAAATGACACTTTAAAGATGAGTTTCTATTGACATATTCATGTAGTTCGATCTGTGGAATTTAAAAAACAATGCAGTGTCTTTGCTTAGCTTTTACACACCCAAAATATAATCTCCTGCTGAGGAGTGTCGTTATTAAATTGGTTTGATCAACCGAAGAAACATTAAGAACACTGGTAGACACCCTGAAAAGGAATCGAGCATAAAAATCACAGCAACTGTCAATGTTTGAACCACAGCAGCCAGTGTCTAAATCCTGCTAGATTTGAGCACCGTGGCCAGTAGATTGATTCAATTAAAGATAGTTATCTCAAAATTTCTGGCCCAGTGGACCGTCAAGACTGTCCAATGGTAGGGGAAACACTGCATCATACATGAGAATATTATTAGACACAGCGAACAAAAGAGGAGGACACAGAAAAAGAGAATTATTTAAAAGTTGCCCGAAGGCATTTGCGGATTGGGCGAGTCCAACTAGACTTTGGTTTGTTTTCACCCTCGTACTACACGAGCATGGACTGCAAACATGATCCTAACTAGTTATGATCCTAACTAGTCTTCTCTGATCTGACCTGTGGTTCAGTAACAATGTGGCTGTACCTCTCACTCTTCAATTTTCCAACATGTATTCCTTTTTTCTCACGTGTCCCAGCAGGCAAAGCAAGTGGGAGGAACACAAACCCACACCCACCCCTGAGTCACAGAGAGTTGTACACCAGACACAAAACAGGTCTGCCACAGTGGTGGTCTAAAGCTTGAAATTACGGTCTCAACCCGTTGGGACATGACGGTTCACTCAAAGCCAGTTTGAATTCAGACAACACCTTTAAGATACACATCGGGCTTGAAATGGGCTCAGAATTTCACATCAGCTTCAGCTCAGCTGTTCAGATCAACGTGATACTGTCAGCAGCGATGACAGTAAGCAGTAAAATATCATTACCCCTCATAGTAGGACTGAGAAAAATATCCCATTTTAAAAGGTATACAGTTACTGATTCAAGTTTTTTCAAGAGTTTCTCCTTGCCTTAATAAAGATCTTTGGGTTGGGTTAATGTGCCCACCTTCCATATGAACACTACACCTCATTAAATTACACTCTTCAAAATCTCACCACAAAGACCAAAAACACAGTTGTTAAATATAACTGACAGTCAAGTTAACCGTAATATTTATAGTCTAAGTTGGCTTTTAGCTGAAGTTTAAGGATGACTGATATAATTTATTTTTGCTATCTGGGGCAGTGAAGCCCTTTGAGATATTGTATGAGATATCGGGTTATACTGATAATATAACTTGACTTAATTTGCTAAAACTTCTGTGTTTTTGTATTACTGTCATCAAAACCTGCTTTGTCATTGCACAATTAAATTTGCTAAACAAACAAAAACCTTAAAAGCAATTGTATAACATAATGTGTGATCATAATTTGTGAAAGACAAGATGGACTGCGGGCACTAAAAGTTCTAGTTCTGAAAGCCATGAGCACGCTTTAGCTCCTGAACTGGGTGCCTCATCAGTGTCATGTAGATGGTTTACACGGAAAACGATACCAACATATATTGTATATATACGGCAAAATTTGCAAACAAGAGGTCATGGGAAAGGGTGGCAATGCATACAACCTGTCTGCACACTTGAAAAATTGCCATGCAGGCAGGTATGGTGAATGCATGATAGGCAAAATTAGACTGTGGGTGCCTTCTGTAAAGCCATGTATTTTTAATCTCATGGTTCAGTGTTCATGTAGTTATGACCACAAACAAATTAGGGATTGTATTTATTAATTTTCATCTCTATATTCTGACAACATATTTAACAAAGAAGAAACAGTTATCACAATTTTAATAGAACACCTTACGCAACATTATTTTTTTGAATATGTATTGGAACACAAAAAACAGGACACACAAAACATTATCTCAGCCTTCACCCAGGCCAGGACTGTGCAGTAAAGAGGGAGTGGTTTGGTTGACTAATGTCTGACTAATGTGTGCTGACATCCAGTTATTGTTCATGTTTTCATCTTAGGCCTGGACCAAAAATCATATCTCAATATTTTTGTATGTGAGTTAAAGGCTCAATTGTAATGCAAAACATCTTCATTAAGAAGACAATAATCAAAATGTAGTGTAAATAAAAGGTTCATCTCTTTGTTTGGGGACACACTGCTGGTCAAATATCAAGATGTAAATGTAAAACCAGTCCCTCTCTTTAAAGTTCAAGTTTAGATTTAGTGCTTTCTTTTAACTCCAGTAAATAAAATGATTATATAATATACTCTTTCAGAATCACATCCAGTAATGGCGAGATGAAGCCAAATGACCAAATGGCCATATGGGTTGCATACTCTGCTCAACCACATATTTGTAGTCTGTCACTTTTGCAATTAGTTCGTTTCTGTCTGACTTCAGAGTACATTTTGGTTATACTTGTCTTATAGAGAAGTGATGGCTGGGCAACTTGTATCTTGGATTCCATGGTTTTTAAAGGCTTTTTTATCATCATCATTATTTGTCATCTTCTGCTTAATTGTGATAGATACAGCAGCATGACAGATAGGAAGGAGCCATCAGGGCACCTCTAGAAGCTTTTTTAAGCCAGCTTGTGCTACTGTTGCAGGACCATATGGTCCTTCTTTTCTGATAAGGTACACCATGATTGAATGAAGCTAACAAGAAACGTTGTATTAGGGCAGAAGAAGGCAATGGATTCCCAGTATGGGTTGCAGCAACTCCACAAGGTTTAATACACTTATCATACTGCAGTTTATTTTGCAGTTATAAATGATGGAACAGATTTGTAGTGCTTCCACTTCTGGTTGAGACCTGTTTATTGCATCCTGTAAAGAAGATGCTGCTCGACTGCTCATCATATCTTTGAAACCCTAACCATATCCAAATAATTGAGCCATTTCTTCTCTTTTTACTGACTAGCTCTTCTTTGGTAACTTGCACTGCAGCTGTATCTTCCTCAGTTGGCTGGAGAACATGTGAGCTTGTGGAGGTGGGGTTGTGTGCAGTGTGAGAGCAAGAGACACAAAATGTGGCATAGCTTCAAGGAAGATACAAGTTGAATAGCAGCACACGTATCGCTTTATCTCAAAAACTCAATACATCACGCAACATTACTTCATTATTAAAGTAATGTTGTAAAAGTTTGGAATGAAAACATTTTAGTATAAGCTGAGCTAGGCCAGACTCTTAAAATAACCAGGTTGGGTTAGAGCCTACAAGTTCAGGTCAGAATTAAGATCTTTAACATCACAGATACATTTTCAAGAACTTGTGATCTATTCCTTTGTTTTTACAAAGCATCGTTATAAAAAGTCCTTCTCGCTGATAGTTATGTTGTAATATTATATTGTTTCAATTAAATTAAGCCAATAAATATTCCCAAGAATTTCAGTTTTAAACTATAAACTATTATCTATCACAATACCCCCTAGGGTTGTTCTGTTATAATTTTTGTTTTTATATATTGTCACAAACACCCAACAAAAGTATAATGCACTGCAATTCTATGGACCGATGAAATTAGGGCTGGGTGGTACATCCAGTTAAATGGTAAATCAATATATTTTCAAACAAGGCAATGCCATTTATATAGATATAAAGCCCCCTCTCTCACACACTCCACACAGCCCTGCCCCAACACTCCATCGGCACATGCAGCGTAAACCAGATCCTACTTGCTCACAAGTCCAGCAACCTGGACAGAGCTGGAGCACTTGTTATCTGAAGAGAACGAAACAGGTTGCATCCAAAAGGGCAATACATGTCGGTACAAAGAGTGTGTTAAACTTCATGCTGCTGCTGCAATCCACGAAGCCCTCAGTGCAACCTCAAAACAAAGCCCATTGTAAGCCTCACTTACCCGTGGTGTGCCCTATGAAAAGAAAAGTGCCAAATGGCAATAGCAATGATAGATAGATAGATAGATAGATAGATAGATAGATAGATAGATAAGTGATATTAGATGATGAGAGATGATGATGGATGAGACACATATCAGATATCAGCATTCAGCCTAAAAATAGTGAGGTATGATTTTTGGTTCATGTCACCCAGCCCTTGATAAAATGCTCTCCATTTCAGTTCCGTTAGTAGCCCTTAAATGCAAGAGCCTCATTGTTAATATGAAGATCAGGTAAAAACTTACAGTGCAACTTTAACCGGGGGTTTCGCTAAAAAAATGTATACTGTTAAATGGTCACTTCTCCACATTTTGTCTAATAATTACATTCTACTAACATCAAAAATGAGTCTTACATTGTTTACTACGAAACAGCTGAGGTTACAATAAGTCATAGACACACAATAGTTATGCAGTGTGGCAAAAGACAGAAACAGGATACAGGCTGAACCTGATCCTAGCACAGGTTTTTTGATGCCCCTACTTTGATCAGGCCTTTAAGGTGGTATTAGCTAATAATAAACTAAGTGAATACTGAAGGGCCATCAGTAACCTGACACACATATTCCTGTACAGCCAGGGCTAGTGGCAAGTCAACCATGCGTTTCGGGAGTTTGTGGAGTCCGCGTACTGGTGCAGTTTCATTAGCTGCAGACGAAAACGTAACAATGCCTACATATAAATAACTTGATTATATCTTTGCACTTCATTTAAAATGCATCAAAATATCTTCATCAATGTGTCATAATACTCTTGCTTCACGTTATGAGATCATATCACAACAACAAAAGGCACGGGAATAAATTATCTTATGGCCACGAATTAATAGTGCGAAACAATTTTTTTATAACACAGGATGTCACCTATCTTCTTTCGTGGTAATTATATAATAAATATGGAGGAATTTTAAAAAATACATAATTTTAAATCAACCTGCCTTAGATTTACATAGGAAAGCCCATCGAATCATAGAATTTACATACATTCAGGCTGTGTTTATGAAGATTTGTAGATTTGTGAACCTACCCACTGTGGCGATGGTCTCCAGCTCATCCAGGCAGTATATCCGGTTACCGGGTGCTGCTTCCCCAGCTGGACTGCTGCCGTTGCTCTTGCATTCTTTGAGGGAGTCATTATGTACTCCAACCTTTACTTTGGACGACGCCATTTCTTATTATTTTCCAGACTAGACTACTGTCCGGGATTGTAAACATCCAACAAGTCGCATGCAGATACAGTGGACATATTTGGAAGAAGGGAGTTAATGGTGGTGGTTCATCTTCTTTGTCTAGCTTGTCAGGAGTATTTATCAGACATTAGGGGATCAAGTCTTTCACGCGGTAGAAGTATTTTCACCTTGGTTTTTCTTTTAAAACTCCGGAAATCAAATGAAGGCTCAGGCATGAGAAAAAAGCTGCAGGATAGGGCAACACTGGCAGGTGCACTGCATTGGCACCTAGCTTTAGCTTGCCCGGTTAGCAGCCAACATCCATAGTCTGACTAACATGGGAAGAACCGGAGCGACTGCAGGAAAAGTCTGGAAGCTCCGCAGTCTGTTAGTCTGTAATAAAGGCTGGATTATAAACTGGCCCAAAGAGTCCCAATGGTTTTTTCACTTACAGCGGCTGTTTTCTCCATTGTTTCTTGGCTGTGACAAACTAACCTCACCCAGCGGCTCTCCCTCTGTCCACATAAACCAGGAAGAGACTCCAGAGCGAATTTGACTTCCGGTCAATGCTTTCAAATTAAAACCCGTTCACCGGCACGTGTAGTATTACCTGCCTTTTACGTTCACAAGAACAACACTTACAAAATGTTAGGTACATTGCTACATAAATATGTTTGGACAAAAAAACACCAAACAATTTCTCTCTTTATCTATTTTTTAAATATATCTGTTTCTGTTAGCGCTTAGTAACCCTTCAACTTTCTTCTCTTATTGTATAATCCAAGTTTTTAGTCTCATTTTATGTACGTCATGTGGAATATTTCTTTATTATTTCTATATTTTGCTTTAGTCATTCTCCCACGTAGTTGATTATGATTTAAGTCCAGTTTATAAATTATTTATAATAAATATAATAGTAGTTATTCC
>OMNV01029432.1:90298-106466 GCA_900303265.1 Brotula barbata
GTAGTTATTCCGATACCGTCCGTGCTGACCACAGCCCACTTGACTAAACCGAGACAGAAGGGGCTGCAGTGTTGACAACAAGCCGCCAATGAAATAGAAGCTGTTTCAGGATATCAACCAATCACGTTTTGGTAAGGGCGTAACACTACACGTCTACAGTTTTAAAGATACTGGTATGAATAAATCAGTCTATAAACGTTTGTGAATATATAAGAAATAGTGGATGTTAAGGGTTTTGTATAAATTTAAGTAGAAATGTTTTTTTTTGATCAATTGATTTCTAGAGAAGATGAGATTTGTTTAAATCCTCCTTAAAAATCTATTATAGCAACCCTTACTTTTTAAGATGGATTCCCCCCCTCCCCCATGAATTCTCTTTAGCGTGGTGGTGTCATTTTAAATATTTCCCCGGAATGCATTGTGGTACACCATGGTTCTTTGAAAATGTTTGGATTTCCACTAGAGTTTAAATAAAGGCGTAGTGTTTATGAAGACTGGTCCATTAGTCCATCTCTGACACACAGTATCAACAAAACAGAACATGTTATGCTTCACAGGTAGGATTTATTTGTAGCGCTCTTGGGCTGCATTGTGTCTGGATGATAATGTCTGATACATCAAGTGTATTTGCTTTTGCTGCCATGTACCAATTTAACAGATTATCAATAATATTATTACTTATTCAGATTATCAGGAATATTCATGGAAGAATGCCACATTGTGAAAATGTTATGATAATCATACTGCATAATTCTAATCCACCCATCCCATACACCCCTTTTAATGCTTTAAATAGCCCATCGCTGTGTATACAGTTGCATCGGCAGCCAAGTGGGTAAAATAGGAATGTCAGGTCATGTGTGTTAAAATACACTCAACTGGGTCAGTTTCCCTCAGTCCTTAGCTGACCTCCTCCAGTAAGGAGAGAATTAACAACCTTGGAACTGTCACTGCTTGTCGTTTTGTTGCAGCTCAGCTTGCTTACACAGTTCGATTGACTGTTACATTCCCAGCTTGACATCTAAGCAATTGAGCACTTTTTTAATCTTTAATTCAGGTAATATAATTATTCCTGAGGTGCTTTTAATTTCACTGGCAGAAATGTGCCACAGTGGTAGCACATTCATGATGTACACTCTTTGTGTATATATTTAAATTCACGTTACACTGATTTATATTTTTTCTGCAGTGAATGACAGGATGTGAATGCGTCTTACCTTTTGTCTTAACATTTACATGCTTGAGCATATCAATTTACAGTCACATATGTAATCATTGTCAATTCATGCTATTTTCATTGTAATTATCCTGGTTACCTGAAAATGATTTATTGCCTCAATTGGAGTCTAAACAACGTTTTAATGTGCACTGAAGTGTACTTGCTGACCTAAAGTGAAAAACAGAGATGCTCTTAGAGTGCTGATTCACCTCTAGTCACCAAATTCAATCAACTTGATGACTAAAAGCAACAAATCCCCTCTTTGTTAAAATCAATAACCAGCAGTCTGTGGGGATGCAAAATTGTCAAATTTTAAATAAGCGAAGCTAGTGAGAAAACGCTCCCACACACTGTGGCATTGAACTTTATAAAGTTTGCAGTACTGAATTTCTCCTAATAAAAAGACGTTGCTGGAGCTGACAGCCTGCTGGAACGTTTTCTGCTTTTAATCTTGTTCTCTGTACCTGTCACCAAGGGTCCAAGATGTATTTAAAAAACTAACACTAGAATAATAAACCCAATACCAATGAAAGAGCACATATCTGTTTTCTAACTCACCTTGTTTTGCTTATGATTATAAAGGAAATAGTTTTGATGATATTTCCACAAAAATGAATAACTACGCAAATGGGCAACGGTCTGGTCAATAACCTGTAGCCATAATTGGCAGACTGGGCTTGGCAGACATATGAACTCCAACAAGTACCTGTCTAGTCACCTATGTCACCATCTAGTGTTAGTCCAGGGAGAATTCATCCCTTTCTTTCTTGTGGGCTACGTTAGGTTGTTTTCATTATTTCCTCCAATCAGGTCTACAGTTAGTGACGCCATCATTCATTTGTTAGTTTGTCCAATCACATGCATGCTTGCATGTTTTATCATTCATTAACGCTTCTCTCACCTGCTCTCAGTGTGCTGATCGGTGCCATTTTCACCCCCATCGTCCACACCGTGACCAGCTTGGTCCATATCCTGATGTCAGGTCCCTTGCCTAATATCTATGGAGGCCTAGGGGTTCACAAGTGCTGTTCAACAGAATGGGGCCTACGCCACTTTTGTGCATTCGTTTAAATGAATACCTTAAAGTTCACTTATTCTTCCAAGTTTTTCTGGTAGAAAGTTAATAATTCGCATAACGCATCTATAAGTACTTTAATTCACACTGTAACAGCTTCATACAGTGAGAAATGCTTTGTGTTAATTTTAAGGGCGCTTTGAGTTTTGGCCTACTTCTGACAAGCCCCACTTGGTTTCAGATGCAAAGCGGCCATTGTTTCAGTAACTAGTGATAGTCTGACCATCTGTCGTTGTGACTGAGCCAATGTCTGAGACAACACCTGCCATGATTAGCGACTAAGCTGAGTTTTCCAGTGTTCTAACACAGACTAAGCCATAATGAAGGTGTCTGTTCTGTCCTGAACATGAAAACAGCATGGATGGCTCTGGGGTTCGATGTGCTCTGCGGTGCGTGCCCAGCGTCCAACCATCTCTCAAGACGAGCGTCTCAGATAAGCCCTGAGTTGTGTGATAGGAAAAACTGTCTCCCTTCCTTTATCAATCTGAAACAGAGAGTGTTTTGCACCATTATTCTGTGCTCCAGCTGATAAGGTGTGGAGAGCCCAGAGTGGCATGAAAGACATATTGTGCAAGCCTGCGGTTTGCCCAGATAAAATGAGAATGAGCCACAAAGGTCAAAGGCACCCGAGAGCACAGTGAATGAGTGAATGTTTCTCTTTAGGCCACTAAATCTAAAACAGTCAGCCGTGTTCAACTCCACATTTTCATTTTAACCACAGAATCCCCCGCATTCCCATGCAGTGTGCAGAGAGATGCAGAGTGGCATTGTACCGAGTGTATGGATTAAAAAACAGGTGTGCCTTTTCAGTCAATTTAGTTTTGCAACGTCGACGGCTACATTTATGTGAATCCTAGATCGCTATAAGAAGGGCTTTGTTGTAGATTCCCACAGGAAAGGAGAGATAGCAAAGTCCTTATATGTAACCATCAAGGAAAGAGATGGTGACACATCTACAGATTTAGATCATTCTTGCCCCCCCCTGGAGCTCCTAACCCCCACGAATGGGAAGGGACGCCTGTGTGTTAGTTACTGATCTAAGCTGACGTGAATAGAAAATACATTTGCGATAATATACCAGATGAACATTAAGAAAAAGTATACATGAGGCACCGCTGTGTATTAGAAATATGCATCTAAAAGCATAAAAAGCAAGCTAATTATGATTCTATGGACTATGGAGTTGTTTATCTGAAAACAGTGACTAAGACAGGTGGAGAGTTCAAGAGTTAGGATTTTTTGGTTTTCTTTTGGATTGGTTATCCAGATATAACTTTGTCAAAGTTTTGTTTTCTTTCGATAACTGAACATTTTTCTGGAAATCTCAATAAAACTCTTCTTAGAGGATGCATGCTAATGTATATCCTTTCTGTCGTAAAGCATAAAGCTATTTCAGCCCGTGGCTCAACATGATTTGACATAAATCTGATGTGCTTTATTCTATACTTCTGCCTTGGCAGAAATAGTAGGTTGGCTAAATCACGAGTAGCTTGAAGCCTGAAAAGCTACAGTTTCTAAGTCGCCTCCCACAAAAATGGGTATTATTACACACAGGGGGGCTGCAATTTACCATTTCGAATTATAATGCCACTGCAGATGCAGTTAATAAATCAGTTTAACACAACATCATTACATATTGTGCATGTCGATTGCAGTAAGCTTTTAATTTTAGAGAGCTGTACAAGTATATATATATTCTGAATATAAATATAGTTGTTTGTTGTGTTGTGTGTACATTTTACTGTCCAAATGCTCCTATGGGTTCATTCGTCCTCCTGCTGTTCTTGATGCGGATGGAAGTGGCTGACGCGATTGGTCATCGAATCTGACCCTGACTCCACGTGCGAACAGAATTATATTTTCATTCTCCTGCAGTCTCTTTTTCAGTTAACACTGCAATGCACCAGAACTGTGTTTGTGCCTATTCAAAGCTGCTAAAATTATTTGGCTACACCTTCTTACCCTTGTGCCCTGAAATTGTGCCCAGGGAAGTCACAAGCGCTTGGTTTTACAAAATTAGAAGCCATTGTGTGTTCTACACCAGGGATAAGTGGGATAACAGGAGTGTTAAACAGGGTCGAATTCTACCCTGCAATACACAACCAAGCACAGTTAGTTTTTCTCTTCTGAGGCAGGGATGGGGTTGCTTCCCCAAGGTGCCCTACATCTATTTCAGGCTATATAAGGCCACAAACTGATGAAAGCACACTCAAATAGATATATATCTTGGGGTTTTAGGCAGTTTCATGGCCCAATATCTCAACCACCTGCTGACAACTTGGGGTAATGAGGCAAAAATTGTATTTGTATACATTTTCTAGCAACCTTAGTGTCATGTATCTGCAGAGGAGCCATACAAGAGGAGCTTTGGCCCTGATTTCCAATTGAGAATGGAATGATAAAGCTATCTCAGTGAGGTTTCGAGAAAACAAGTTAATCTGGCACTGTGTGGTTCAATACAATAAGCTGTCGGCTGGAAGAGTCTGCTGCAGATGATTAAGATAGGGTGTGTTTTATCAGCCTTTTCACTGCTACATTATAACAACCTGATAAATGTGAAACATTTGGGAAGTCTTTTGCTCAGTGGTTGTAGTTTCAGCTTAAAAGTCAGGTTTATTTGTGTAGCCCAATATCACATACACAGGGCTTTACAGGGCAACAAAACGGAGAAGAGCGATGATCTGGTGTCATTCAGCGCAACAAAATGGGATCTATATGTCCAGGGGAGTGCCAGGTAATTTTCAGTGTGATTGAGTAATATATTGTGATGAACAGTGTCGTACACAGGGCTTAAGTAAAGGATGATTACGAGGGCATTTTTGCTGCCAAACAATCGTCAAGGTTGTTTGTTTGTTTTTTTTCATTCGATGGCTGAGGACATTTTGTGCCACTAGTGCCAAACAATGAAGTTCACTTCCACAATCCCTCTGTGACCTCTATTCGACATCTGAATTCAAGAAACAATTCAAAACACGTCTTTTCCAAAAGCACTTCTCCGGTCTCCAAGTTTAATCCACGTCTGTCAATCTAGGTCTTGTTTCGTCTCTAGTTATTTGGCCTATGCGTTGTGTTTTACTTGTCCTCTTCTTTCTTTTATTATCTGTGCTGCCCTGGTATCTTTTCCTGTCAGTGTCCTATGTATTGTTTTTCTGATCCTGCTTTTATTGGCTGGAAAGCTGTGTGTCTATTTACTGCTGCTGTTCTGGAAAGCTACCTTGAGTTTGAGAAAGCCACCGCATAAAGAAACGATATTATTTTTATTTATTACATAGTGGCTGCTACCTTTAACAACCTGCTTCATTAAATGTTCTCACAAACAATACAGGCATCATTTCCTTTACGGTGTGTCTCATTTGGCATTGAGCAAAGCAAACACTGACTCACTACTGCATCAATCAACAGTTTGAAGTGACAAAACAGCGGTTTACTTTTGTTTAACATCGTTATACAATCCATACTCTTTTCTTTAACCTTTCTGTAACCAGTCTGCACTGATAATTGGTCCAATTAGAGACAGGGACAGGCAGTGAAAGCAGAAAAGACAATGCCGCCGCTAGGGGTCCGTCACAAAGAATATAGAAACAGTCTGACATCTGTGCCCTGTACTTTTCACCACATTACAAATGCCCAAGCCTCCATCTACAAGAGTAAATACGGAATTATATAGGTAGTACTGGCTGGTAAGACACAAAAAATGGACCTTCCTGGTTAGAGAAATGTTAAAAAAAAGGCTATATTCACCCATACCATTTTTTCTCCAGACAAGGACCAATTTAGTGACTGAAATTTCATACATCACAACAGAGCTTTGATTACTTTAAAGTTTACTACAATTGTTATGTGCGGACTAGGCTACTTCCTATCATGCGTGCTAGTCATGGCCACAGCGCTCAGGGTACTTCTTTGTTTTGTTATGTTTTGTTTTAGCTAACATAAGCTGGATAACTATGACTCTCTAATCGTACCATGAGTTAGCCAGCTAACTTCGAATAAATGAGGTGGTGAGGACAGAGGATTATATGGACAAACACTGAGGACCAGGCTTTCACATTTTTTGGGGACAGTCCATAAAATACAGTCATCGGGGATTCAATTGTGACATCTTTGTCATCAATTTTGTTGCTTGTATCCTATGTGGAGCCCATGCTGTGCAACACTTTCACTGTAATTACAAAATTCATACCTTAACAGGAATTTCAGCCCAGCCCAGCACTATATTTGGGTGGCTTAACACGCCACACAGTTGAACTGATTTACCTTCATTAATAGAACCAGGGGTTGTGTAGAACCTTATCTACATAACCCCTGCTCATGGTACCATCACCAATGATGGAAGACTGCCTTGTTTTGTTCTGAGAAAAACCTGAAAGTAAAAATCTCACAGACAAACATTTAGACATACATCCAGGTGGTCTACTGCTTTCAGTGTTCAGGCTGCTATGCCATAAACAACTGCACTTTTCACACACAGGCTTTCTTTACAATCTTATCTCCAAGAGCTGCTGCTCTACTCCTCATCTGATCTCATCTGGGAAATTGTCCTTTTCAGATAAATAGAAAGTTGCGATATGATACAAGTATAATTACTCATCAAAGAGATTAAACAAGTACAATAAAGACAAGTGCACATTTAAATCAAGTATACATCACATGTTCTTCAGTAGGCCTTCACAAGTAAGACAGATTTAGCCTCCATGAAGCTGCAAAGCTTTGGCTCGTTGATGTGTTTTTAATTGTTTCTGGATGAGGGTGGATTTCTGGCAAAAGGCTGTAAACAGCATAATGCTTTGGGTGGTTTATCCTGTTGGATAAATTGTTTGATGTGGATTTCATGGGATTGACTGATTTTAAAAAAGGGATTAGCAAAAGGAAGAACACGTGGATTCACGTGATCAGTACTGGATGAACTCAGTAAACTAAGGAAAGAACACTTTGAAGCAGCCAACACAACACAAAAAACGAAAGAGTATTTATGGCGTAATTTTCCTGCCATGATTCCAGAGCATCATCTGGCAGTTTGAGAGCGTTATTTCCACACAGATTTTCTCTGCTTGTGCTCAAAACTGTGCCCAGCGCCCAAAGGTCAATCCGGGTTGAACTTTCGGCGTAAAGTAAGTTATTATTTTCTGCAGTTTTATATTTCTATAGTTGGTGTTTTTCGTTTTAAACTGTCTTTTAGCTACTTCAGTCAGTTGTTACAAGCAGCTATTTCTAATTCCTGAGAACGGTAAGTGAGTTTAGTCGCCTAGCAGCCTTGTTCTCACATCTTCAAACACTGTGTGTTGGACATCAGGGCTACACAATCAGGGTGCAGAAAAAAAAACAGGTATGTGAGTTTATAAACAACTAAAATTGAAAAATATTAAAGCATGGTCGCCATTTCAAAAAACCCTTGGAGAGTGGAGTTTAGACATTCCGTACACTTACTGATATGAGTTCAACACCGATGAAGCTAGGAATCCACATTCAGAGGAGGAGAAAACAGAATAAATAACAAAGAGCAAACAAAGTACCACTCGACAACAATAGCAAGCAATCCACAAGGAAGATAAACGAAATTTCTTATAAGGGACAGACACACATAAAATCTGGGACAACCCAAAATGGCTTAGGTATTCGATAAAAACAATCTAAAATGTAGACCTGCATTTAAATCATGTAATCCCTGATTATATTGATCGTAAAGATGATACAATGTTCTGGGTAAAACCCCAGCCCCAAGACAAGATAAAGAATCTGAGGATTATGGAGCAAGACTGCAGCTAAGCATGGACAGGTTCTCACTGAAGTGAATTGAAATGCCAACCATTTGAAAGCTTTACTTTTATTTATTTCATTTTTATGTTTGTCCTCTTCCTTTGTTTGGGTGACATGCTGTAAGTAACTGAGAACTGTTGAACGTACCCTGTGTGTCCTCTGCCAAAAAAACATTTGAGGAAAGACATCTTGTTATTCCAAATTATCCGTTCTGACTTGCCAAGAGAGACTGGCATAGGAAAATTATGATACACGACAAGAAAAATCCATCAAGTAAATAAACCTGTTTTGTGTGTGTGAGTGCATGTCAAGGTCGTGCACCATGAAAGATTTAATTGAAAACGGCTCTGATAATTCTACTCTACTGATAGTTTAAATTGAATGTGAATTTCAGTTGAATAGAAACTGAATTTAAATTAAAAGTTGTGAAATTACAAAGGAATTGAGTGTAAGTGCATGTTTAAACAATACAGATCAATATTCAAGTACGAATTGGCCATCAAAGATGACATACATACGAACTGCTAAACTTAAAGTGAAGATGAAGTCATTTTCTCCTCCAAAGATGAATGGCTGAAATGACATCAATAGAATAAATAACAAACATTTTCAATACAATTATGCAAAATATCCAGTAGAGTCTTCTCTCTCATACATATTGAAGCTCAATATATGCATTCATCAGCATGGAAGACAAAAGAATACATTTTTGTTGATTAAAAATGATGATTATTTATGATTTGTTGAAGTTATGTCTCCATTGAATTTATTTAAATGGAACTCCCTCTCATTCCAATTTCAATGAAATGTAAATTCCAACTCAGCATCCTGCAGAGCACGGCCAGTTCAAATATCATTTCATGAATTGAAGTGGGCGCAAATTGTAAATTCTGAATTTTGCACAAACTTGATGCATGCGTGTGTGTGTGTGTGTGTGGTCTTTACTTTATTACTGCAGACACCTCAGTATCTCTCTGCCGGTCCATAATCCTACCTCCAGATTGTTTCTCCTTCTCTTACCCTCCATCCGGAGCCTTTTCTCTCTGCTCCTACTCATGTCAGCTGTCAGTCGCAGCAGCAGAATGACGGGGTCATCCTATACATATTGACAGCTTACATAATGACTAAACACAGATCAACCCCTCTGGCGGGATTGATTGAACCAATCCTGCTACATTTTGCACTTCCTTGAAAGTCAGCAGCCTCGTCTCTTTCCTATGTCTGGCCAGTGGGAAAAGCTGAGGACGTTGCCTTCACATCCATGTGGGGGCACTGTGGAACTTTGGCAGGTGTGACAGACTCTTGTTGATTCTGCTCTGCACCCAAGGTTTAAATTAAACATTAAACACTGAGGAAAATGAGACGAGAGGAATCGGAGGATGACAGAAATGGAGAGAGATATATTCTATTCATGAAACATCTACTTTCTTTCTTTACCAAATCTGACACAACACAGTGGGTGGATGATTCATTGCTCATGAGGGACGAGCTATTCCAGCAAAGGATGAATATTTGGCGCCTTGAGACCTTTGACTAACGTCTGTTGTATTGTGCATGTATTAGGTAGCTGAGAAACACCAGTTTGTCGGAAAACTGTACATGAAAGTGCAGTGAACACACACGAGTCACCAATGGGTACGTTTGACCCATCGATTAAACACACGTCGAGGAATGAAACATTCCCGAAATCGAGACCGAGCACGTGTCTCAATGTGACACAAATGTGATGTAATCGAGTGGCTGAAATGTCGCAAGTGGTGCAGGTGGGAGGGAGGATTAATGCCACGGCTCTGAGGCATGCAGCCAGTTTTGCTATCATGACCTTGTCGACTAACTGCCAGTCAACTCAGACCTCTGAGGGGTTATGCTCCTTTAGCTGAGGCTGACGCCGTGTCTGTCACACCACAAATCCTGCTTCCTCCTGTTCCCCCGAGAGACGCCACATGGCAGGTAGGCAGAAGTCTGTGTCATCGGCTGGTTTTGAGGCAAAAGGGCTCTTGTGGTCTGATGGTCTGCGGTTATGTTGGCACAAATTCTCTTTGTGCAACACTCTTGACAAGATTCTTCAAACAGTAACTGCCAGTCACCTGGACTTCCATTTTGGCAAAACCAGGCCTGTTTCATACTATTTTGTCAACTAAATGGACTGCGTTTATATGGACTGCATTTATATAGCGCTTTTATCCAAAGCGCTGTACAATGTTTGCCTCTCATTCACACACTCATTCACACACCGATTGCCGAGTGTGCAACCAGGCCCACATGCAAGTCGGGAGCAGCGTTAGGGTCTTGCTCAGGTACCTTCAACATGGATGGGCGGGGGGATCGAACCGGCAATCTTTTGACCACTAGGCGACCACCCTACCACCTAAGCCACGCCGCCAACTACATAGAGTTTTGTGTGGTTTGGGAGTATTTTTATATAACCAGCCACAATGCTAATTTACATTGTTCAAAAGGCAAACTCTGGATTATTTAAAGAAAAAAATCAAGTTTTGGTTTTTTTGTTGTTGTTGTTTTTGGTTGCGAGTTTGATTGTCATATGTTTGTACTACCAGGAATCATAAGGAGGGCAGGACAAGACAAAGGACTATTTACGTTTCAGGGTGATGTCATCGTCAAGATCCTGTTAGATATGGCAGAATATGGGCTAGGTTACATAACAACCTGCAAACAAGCAAACTTTTGCTTGACTTTTTTTTGTGTTTTATTGCGTTAGCTATGGTTTACTGAAGCAAAGGCTAAGAAATGGAAAATGGGAATAAAAATGGGAAGTTCAAGTTATACTGTATATCTGCAAACCACTTTGTGTGAGAAAACTTTTTTCAGAGTGGGCAATAAAACAATTTCTAGAAACAGGTCATGAAATTTGTAGTCTGACCAAGTCAGACCTATATTTTCTGAGGAAAAAGTAACGGGTGCTAAGGCCAGTGAGTGTAATTCTTTGGCCTGGGTAGTGGGAGGCATTAAAGTACAGTATGCTTTCCACGTCCACATAACTGTGAGTCCACTACGGTCCCTGTAACAACAATTTTGTTAGCTAATTGGATTAGCCAACATCCTCCTGGGCTTGATATTGGTGGTGCTGATATCCATGCACAGGTCTGTACCTGAAAGCTGAAAACACACGTCTGCAAGAATGTAGAAGAGAGGAACAAAGGATGATGCGGTGACGAACGGTTGTTCAGCTGTTTCAAAACTGTTGCTTTCTGGCTTCATTAAACATTGGGACACAATTTGTTTCTTCCTTGTGGTCTGGCGGTCCTCTCAACAGGATTTGAGAAACCAAAAGTCTTCCCAGTGGGACAGGACATCAGAGCACTTGAACTGGAAAATTTAAATTGCCCAAATCTATGAGAGAGTGAGTGTGTGTGGCACAGCTTTCCACGCCTCTACACTTGATGTGAGGAGCGCAGCCACCAAGCATAAACCAATACATGGTGGAAACAGAAACAATTGTGTGGTCATCGGACACAGTTCAGGTTGTTAGTTTGTTTATTTGATAGGGATAGATACATTGTACGTAGAGAACTGCACAGCAATTATCCAATTGAGTGCATCAAGGCATTTGTGGCTACAGCTAATTTTCAAGGCACATCCGTAGAAGTGCCATTAAGATAGCAAACATGAAACATAAAACCTAAAACCTAAAACCATAAAACATGTTCATAAACAACCGCCTTAAACTAATGACTGTTGCTGACTGTTCATTATCATATCTAGTTCAGTTGATGTGGCGTGAGTGTGTGTGTGTGATCTTTCAGAGGAAAAAGAACTTTGTTTTGTTTGTTAATTTGTTTTTTTAACAATAAAGAAAGAAATACAGAAAGAAAGAAAGAAAGAAAGACAGAAGGGTACTTTCTTGATCCCCATACGGAAATAAAGCGTCTGCACTTTAATCCATCCTCAATGAGGAGCAGTGGGCACCACATACATGCAGGAATGTCATTTATGCACAAACTAAAGAGTATCTGTCCTAGCACCGATCCCTGTGGGATTCCTGTTTTAATCTTTAAAAAATAGGATCCTCAGAGGAACTGTACTGGGAAAGTCTGAAGATGAGAATGCTGTGATTTACATTATCAAAAGGTTTTTTTGCGATCCGGGAAGACAACCCCCACCAAATTCCCTTTATCAATATATGACAAAAGATAACAGTTTGCACTCTGTGGAGAATTTCTGCCAAAACCAAATACAGGTGCACATTTTGATTGTTTTCTGGGTGATTCATCAGTTGCATAGCCATAACACTTTCCAAAATCTTTGAAAAAAAAAGGAGGCTCCTGATTGGCTGACAACTACTCACTTAATCAGCTGCTCCAGATTTTAAAATATGAGCTACTCTTGTTTGTTTCCACACTTTCCACAGTGGAACTTCCGACCAGCCGTGGAGGTGTTGATCAAGTGTGCAGTTCAGCCAATACCTCACCAAATGGTTTCAAGAATGCTACGTCCGGATTTAAAAGATGCATGTTTGCCAATTTGTCAATTATTTCAAAGACTTCTTTTATAGTGATTGCCTGCAGTTCAGACAAATTGTCTTTTCTATTTGTGGTGTTGTCAATAGACCAGCCAGTTTCCTCAAAATTATTGGCAAGTTCAACAACTGACCTGATAAATTAAATGCTTGAATACGCTTCCTGACTTTGATTTCATGTAGTCTCTTTTGAAATAGTGCTGAATTATAATTTGGACTTTAGTCGCTTCGTTACACAATATTTGTTATTTAATCATCATCATGATTAAGTACCAAATATTATGGATTTCTTTCATGCAAAGCAACCACAGAGTAATCTCCGCCATACTCCATATATCTCCCATTACGCTCCCAGCCTACACTCCTCTAAGCTCATCTTTTATTCAGTGCAAGTGTGCTCCTTGACACAGTGCAATTAATTAGTCTTTTTGTTCATTAAAGGCACAGCTTTTAGAAGACCATCATGTTTTATTTTTGTTTTAATTACCTTGTGCTTTGGCAGGTTTTTATTTTTCAGATGTATGAAAGGCGGGATCAAGCCACAGTCCAATTCCAAACGTATATCTGATCATCCATCCGGAAGTGGACGCATCGCTATTAAGTGCAGCTTTCAATGTGCTGAAGGCAACAAACTGTGAATCTGCTGTAGTGCCATGAGATTAGCATACCTTTGAAATGATCTTCACTAGCTCCAGGTCAATTGATTTCCCATTCAGTTTCAAACTACTATGAGGACTCATAATGCAGGAGCCTCACACTGCACTGCTATTTTTAAACTCTAAAATATTTGTAGTTCTCTAAGCCTAATGACAGGGAATGGCTGCCTCCTAAGTGATATACTGTAGGTATGGCTTAAGTGGTAATTTAGTCTGACATGTTCGAACTGGTTTGGATTTCATTTTGACTCGAGTCAAAAATATGCTGACTTCAGGCTCAACCTCAAATCGACAAAGGCTTGTGAAATGATTTTGAAGCCGCTGTATTATGACTTCATGGCTAGTCTTGACATTTTGTTTAAATTGATAATACAAATTAATACCTAATTTTAGATTTTTATGGACTTAATGAATTACGATTTGTCATTTGCATTGTCTTTACTTCAGGCTTGACGTGCAACTTCGATGGCTAAACTTACTCATGATTCAACAATGACTTGATCCCACTTCTGTAGACTGTAGCTGACAGACTTTTTAATGTTTCTTTACTTTATCATTTTCCTGCATTTTAAAGACTTTGGCAACAAAACATCCTCTTTCCCTACTTACACTTTATTATTTAACCTCTGAAACTCTGAGGAAACCAATGGGTGAATCTTCATTAAGTTATTTATTTATCTTATTCTAGTCAAATGCCCAATGTTCCCAAAGGCACAATATGTCTTATATGGATGACTTATAAAATGATACACAACACAGCTACAATTAACAGAATTTTAATGTAAATTAAATCTCGCAAAGGATGGATTATTGACATTGATTTCCAAATTCAGACCTTCATTACAAGTACAGTTTTTCATTACTTTTCTCAATCCTCGATTATCAATGGGTTATTAATGTGAAAAAGTAATTAAATTTGCCCTAAGTGCTTTAAATAACCTTGAAAAGTTGTTTTTTTATAACGCAGAACAGTTTTCTGTGAAGTGTACTCTATTAACAATGAATCTACTTGTTCTAAGTGGTTTAAATGCCAAACTTTTCCACATCGCTCAATCAAAAGGAAACACGTTGGTAGTGAAATACGAAACTATGGCCTTGTTAAATATTAAGTGCCTCTATTGTGAAATATATAAGTATAAAAGACTGTTTGGTGTTTAGGAGTCACAGATTCTTTGAAATTTGATATGTTTTTTTGGTGGGAGAATGAGAGAATATCTAGAGGTGACTCAAACATACAGCTAAAAGAAAAATGTCCACAGTAAACAATCCACACACTGTGCAAGACATAATTTCAAATGTTAATAAGTAACAAGGGAACACTGAGAACCTGAACCCATTATAACATAGTTTTAAAATGCTTGCATTATATGTTCAACAAAGCATCCAGGACAAAAACATTAAACATCTTGAAAACATAAAGAATGAGTTGACGTCCACTGTAATTTCCACCTATGTGTTGATCATTTACTACATATGACAAGAGGAACCTGACAGCAGGCCAACATCAAATCCACTGTTTTAAAATAAATACTGCAAGGATCCACAATCCCAGCATGACCTTTGTTACATCCATCTTTCCCTTGGCAGCTGTTCATGTGAAATGCTGCGTAAATGTCAGACTCTGCTGCTTCACCCCCTATTAGCCTCATTAATTCTATCTTAAGAAACTTCTCAGGTGGTTCTGTTGACGGGGGAATTCCTTACTTCACAATGGCTTTTATTTTTTGCACAGTGGCTGTTGATGATCACAACTAAACATCTGTTTTTCTGCTGGTAAAGACCCAGCCATGTTTGACAAGTCCCAGTGGAGATCCTGGAGGCAAGAGGATAAGCCAACAAACACGCTGTCAATGAGACAATGGCATGCCAATCATACTTCACAGCAAGTGAGCGATTATTCAAGCTACAAGCGTGGTGAGTAAGTGACAGATCTGACTCATTCATCGCGATTCATCCATTAATTTTACAATGCTTATCAGGGTGTGGGCCATGGAGGCGGCATCATAAACAAAGTAGCCATGAGGGGTGTAACAAATACAAGATTAGATGGCATAAATGATACTTAACGCCTTGCTGGTTAATTTGTTTTATCGATCCCACCTGACAGCTGCATTGGATTAGCTGGATTAAGTTGTCTGAAGCAATCAAAATGCAATAAGAGGGCAGGTAAAATTTTGTGCACGAACTACATATCTGACTAGTGGATTTAAAAGTTGTCATTATTAAATTGGCACTACAGAGTAGACTATAATCATTGCATTCTTATTCATTTTCTTACCCATTTTACATCATACAGGATATAGGACCTCTGATGACATGGAATACAAGTTTTAAGGTAAAATCACCAATCGTTGCCAAAAACAGGAGCAAAATATACTGGGGTCATGGACTATTTATGGATTATATATGGAATAATCACTCCTGACAGAGGCATTACCGCTCAATAAAGATCATTTTTGCATATGCAATCTTCCCTGAGTTTTTTATTCTCTGGTTATTGTCAAAGCTCTGACATGTGGAGTGGATGGAGTTCCTGAACCAACTATGTTTTAATCAGCGTCTTAGTCTTTAACCAGTATAGTCTAGGTATGTCCCACGGCCCCCCTCGTCCACAGGGAGGCATGCAGGATGCATCCGCCCACCATCCCTAAAGTTGATTCCCAACACGTGTAGGAAACTATATTGTGATCTCATTCCTCAGGTCACTTTCTAGAACTCGCCCTTGGTTCAGCGTTCGAATGTAGATGGACTGGAAAATTGGGTTTTGCTTTCATGACTCATTTGGCTATGAAAAAGAAAGGAAAGAAAGAAGGGTACTTTATTGATCTCCATAGGGAAATTAATTCTCTCCATTCTTACTCATCCTCAATGAGGAGCAGTGGGCAGCCAACACATGCACATGCAAACACACACACACAACAGCACCTTTGCCTTGGCAGGAGTGATTAACCTAATGCACATGTTTTTGTGGTTGGTGGAAAGCA
>OMNV01029432.1:106486-117133 GCA_900303265.1 Brotula barbata
ATGAAAAAGAAAGGAAAGAAAGAAGGGTACTTTATTGATCTCCATAGGGAAATTAATTCTCTCCATTCTTACTCATCCTCAATGAGGAGCAGTGGGCAGCCAACACATGCACATGCAAACACACACACACAACAGCGCCTGGGGACCAACTGCAGATCTTCCACCTTTGCCTTGGTCAAGGGCAATGGCAGGAGTGATTAACCTAACATACATGTTTTTGTGGGTGGGGGAAACTGGAGCACCCACAGGGAACCCACACAGACGGGTGGAGAACATGGAAACTCCACACAGAAAGGTGTGGAGGTTGACCCTGGGATTCTAACCCATGACCTTCTTGATGTGAGGTAACAGTGCTAATCACCACAGCACCGTGCTGCCTATGAGTTTATGTTCAAACACTCTGTAATCATAGGTCATCAGCTTTTAATGTGTAATGACAGTTCATATAGTCTGCTTACACAAAGCAAGAAAAGCTGTATTTGACATCTATAGAAGCAACAAAACAACAAAGGAGAGGCTAATGAAGGCCAGACTTTAAGGTTCACAGGATCATCATTTAAATGTTACGGTAATAAATAATGTTATATATGTATCTGTCACTTAGCTTTGAATGTAGTTGAAGGCTAGCTACAACCAAAAGCAACAGTCAAAATAAACAATAAGATTTTACCACATTCCAATTTCGTTACTGCTGTAAATTATTGTTTACACTCTGGCATACGATAAGCAATCCATATAATTGTAGAGTCCAGCATGAAGATGAAAGGACTACTGACTCCATCTGACATCATCAGAGTCATCTATACAATATATTGTTGGGGTTATGGAGTGGCATGGACCAAGTGAGGATCAGTTTAATTTGCTGCGAATGTCAGGCTGATAGATCAAAGACCTACACGCAATGACAGAGCTTTGAAGCCAGGAAAGTTAAAAGACGCTAAGTTTTGGCTTTTATGCTGTGTCCCCGTAGCTGTGAAGGGGCATGTTTGGTTTTACCGTTGTTTTTTTTGTTTTTTTACTTTGTTACTGGGCTTTCTGCCTCTGATTTTGTATTTCTGCGAGGAGGCCGTATCTGGGCTCAGTGCAACTTCAAGAGAGAGAAGGACGAAAGCAGACAATTTATCTGGTCAGAGTCTATGTCTCTGAGGAACTCCTGCAAGCATTTCTGCCAGCTCATCCTTCTATTTTTGCTTTTAGTTAGACAAGTTAGAAAGGCTAAGGTCCAAAGCCAACTGTTGACTGCTCCTTTGGTCCTTGTTGACTGGCACAGCATCAACATAGATTTGTACTCTTGCCTAAATACATTGTGAGCAGTAGAGCAAGGTCAGAAAGAATTGTTATATTATTAGATTTCCTCAACTCAAATCAGACTAACAAACAATCTATACATCCATACATTCATTTGTATGCTACAAGTACATTAACCATGACAGCCGAGCCACAGCCAACATTTATATTTTGTGCGTATAGTGAACTCTCTGAAGAACTCTCTGTCCTGAAAGACTTTCTTTTAGTTGCCTCTAACTGCTGATGTGATATTTTCATACGCAATGCACCACCATTGTGACACACTGATAATATAGTAATAACAGGGATATCTGGTCATGGTGTTTGTCTTCACAATCCTCCTCACGAAAGCTAGCACTAATACAAGTTAGCAATGACACTAGCTGGCTAGTTAGCTGACATTTGTGTTAGCTAGCTAGTAAGAATTCATTTATTCATAATGTACAGTATTGGCTTCTCCATGGCAGGGTCGTTGGGGGGCTGAAGTCTATCCCAGAGGCAAGGTACACCTTGGACAGGTCACCTCTCTATCGCAGGGCTTAGCTAGCCAGTAGGGTTGCATAGATATGTGCAAATGCTAACTAAACAGTATTGTGCGTGTGCAAGTGTACTAATTGTTGCCTAACAATGTGCAAAATGGCAGTCGCATTGACAACTGTAACATTGTGACCAATATGACAAATACTGTATAATAGTTTATTGGTACATTTTAATCAAATTGTAGTTATTAAGCCAATGCTAACTGTTGAAACTCTTCATCTTAATATAAATGTGTGCATGTGAAATTGTCGTACTATGACTAAGACAGTGTTCAGTTTGTGCCAATGTTAATAATAATCATGGTGTATAGATGAAAAACACTGACTGGTACATGGTAGTTGGATTAGTTACGTTTCAAATGTGGATGCTTGTCAGACTTCATATTAAAGGTTACAATAATAATCACAGGTGATTTTTTTTGCCCCCATAATTGATTGCCGCATTCAGGAATAAGTGTCACAGTGTCACAGACGAGATATCTCAGAACTACAAAAAAAACCCATCAAAACAACCTCCTTATTGAAGTAACCTCACTTCAAAATGGCCATTAATCAGTGTCAGGGTTGTGCTCTGGTCCATGTCAACACTGACTCACCTTCACAAGATAAAAGATGGTTATTTTCTCTGTCATTGTGCTTCTATTGAACGTACCCCACTCCCTCATTGTGATGACCTTGACCTGATGTTGTCCATCTGAGGTCAGTCTATAACACACAGCTTGAACATTTTGACTGTGCCTCCAGGGATAGGCAAGGATAACAGCACTTCGTTTCCACTTCACTTCCTGGAATCACACGGAACTGAATTCTGCGGAAAATGTCCACAGATAACACGGGTAAAAGATCGAATTAACAGCGTGTCTTATTCGGGGATGTGTACCTGACTTAAGCTCAATCAATCAGTGTTGTCTGGGACCAGAAGCACCTGCCAGTGCACATATATCACTAATCTGGAGGTACAAGTGGTGTTGCATTGAGATGAAACTGGTGCAAATTGAATGTTGCAGGAGGACAATGCTATCCTGACTCCCGGGGTAGATTGCTTCTCAACTGTTCCTCATTAGAGGACAATCGGTGTAGACTTACCGCCAGACAGGCAGGCAATACAATTCTGTTAAGACTTCAGGATCCACGGGGGAGAAATTAGGCCCCATTCACAGAGTGAGTTACTAAAGGTATCACACCACCACACAGTCACACCTAATCTGGAAGACTTGCTGGGGAGCTAAAAGCTGGACAGACACAAGACGGTGTGCCTGCCTCTCTTAGAAACAGGAGAATCTTTTTAAATGCTTCAACAGACAGTGAATTAGACCAAATAAGTATGAAGAAAACCTAAAACTTATTTGATCAAAAAACCTTGTTCGAACAAGTCTTGGCGATCAAAGGAAGACAAAAAAATGGCAATGGCAAAAAAAGAAATTATCCAATGTGCTGCAATGAAAATTCACGGTGTCATTTTACATTCCACAACACAAAGTTATCTTGAAGGTTAATGTGGTATATAAGGACCTGATTTGGTTATATCACTCACACTGATGGCTTACTGTTAATGTTTGAAACTCAGCACAGTTAACATTATCAGACCTGATCTGGAGGAAAATTGGAAGCGTTGTTAAAGCTAGACTACGGGCCTTATTCTGACGGTTGATGAATTACATGGGGACATGAGGTAATTGCACCATTTCAGGTGGTTGTCGGTGATTTTATTGCTGTCTGAATTGGCAATGTCGGTGTATTTCCTCCAATGACCTCTGAAAATTCTGGGACAATCAGTTCTCTTCTTATAATTGTAATACTTCTTGAACCAGTCTCTTTGAGTTTCCGCGGAGATGCTCTCATGAAATTAATTTAGAAAAATCTTCTTGGCCTACAGTAAATGCTGTTAGAGCAAATTAGTGTGTTACGGTACCGATATCACGTAGCACGTAAAACACTTGTAAATAGTATTCACGAAATTCATGATCTACGTTTAGCAATTAAAATCATGATTTCACCAGTGTACAATTTACTGGATTCTTAAGTTCAAGTACTTCATTAATGGATTTTTCGACACTCGTGGGAATACTGGCTGTTCAAGGAGTTGGAATCTCTTGAATTGCCTCTCCCATTTTGCTCCTGAGAGCTGAGGCCCAACCCAGGGACCTGAGTCGGCTAGTTAGGCAAATACACAGATGGAATTAATAGGATCATATAGCTTGCTGAATGTACATAACGTACTGTATAATTTGAGTAGAAGTCCGCCTTGTGGGGAAATGCAAGTAAAGAACTCCTGCTTCAATTATAATGTTCACAAGCCTGAGTAAATAATCTGGCCCATGCTGTGCGTCGATTTATGCCTATTAAATGATTGCCCATATGCATATTTCTTGTTCAACAGAGCTCAATCTGGAAGTCAGGATTGCATGTAATGTGCCCTTCTTTTTAGACAGACCCACAGTAATAACTCCGGAAACAGAGAGAGAGAAAGTTACTTGAAGGTGATTCATGCTTTCATGTCAAGTAATTTCTATCAGCCTCATCCAGAACAAAGCAGAACTTCGGCTCTGTTTTTCAGTGTTCCTCTTAGTTTAGTGCTATTTCTGAGTAAGTAGCAATCAATACCCCACAAAGCTACGTCCACATTAACTATCAGTTACTATTATGATATTTATAAGGAACCTGGAAGTCCCCTTGGTCCCTTTTGGATAACCTGGATTACTGACAGCCTTCGCAGTTCTTTTGTTTGTCATGATCATTTATATTTATGATGTATAAGTAATTGGATGCATCAGCTTTGATCACCTGCTGGAACAAATGAGCTTCTGATCTCAGACAGAGAGCATGACCAGAGGTGCAAACTTGACGATTGGAGAGGAAAATTGAAAGAAAAGCTGTCTGTTGATTAGCAGAGCATCATGCTCCTGCCAGGTTTGGGTCTAATTATCCTCAGGTCTATTTCGGGTCGCTTCTCAATTTTTGAAACCTAATTTTAGATCTCTGACGGCTGTATCATTTCTATTTGCATCAAAATCTCATCAGTGATGACAACACTTTTTAAACAGCTTTGTCTTTTCCCTTGATGTGTGAAGAATCCTTTTGCGTGGATTTCACAATGTGTATTAGTGAAGAGTCTTTCCATAGAGATGACAGTCAGAGGAAGGATGACATACACTAAAGAGCATAAATGGGTTTCCAGTCTCTAACAGGATTATATAATCCAGCCATGACTTCCAGAGCCCCTACAGTGTAGCAGCAGATTCTGACATCACTGAGAGGCTTAACTGATTCTATGTTAATGCTCCAACTCTCGATGCCATAAAGGCCATAAGGGCTGAGGCTGACCATTAGCTATGACCACACTGGCAGCTAACACAGGTTTTAATCATTTATTTACATCTGAACAAAAGAAGATCAAAGTTGGGCATAAAGGTTATTTTGTAAGATCGAGGCTACATCAGTAGGCTACATCTTGGACAACCAGCAGCGCACCATTTCACATCTCGATCGCTACGTTCACATCTTGTCACATAATACAACTCATACGTCAAAGTGTTGGCTCCAGCACAGAATAATGATGCATGTGATGTCAGTGAGAGGAGGAAAATTTAATTCTGTCAGAATACATTTGTTGGTACTGTGGCCACCAAACTACACAGAAGTGCTGACCCCTGCATATGATATATTGATTAAATGACTGTATTTCCCGCATTTCGTGTCTACATCCTTTGTTGTGCTAACTTTGTGTTGCTTTACTGAGGTTGTGTGAGAATTGTTCCTGCTTTATCTGCCCATGATGCAACTTGGCAGCTACCTAACAGCTTTCTAGCTGGTGTGCTAACTACCTGCTAACGCGTATGGTATTTTGTTTGCAAGCATACACTTAATGCTAAACAGTGTTTCTTGTTTTAGAATTTATAATGTACTGGAATTACTAACTCTTAAGTGAGAATCCTGTTAAGTCGATGGTCTGTAGTAGAACATTTTCCCATGATAAAAATGTGAAGGTGATGTTGTTTTTGATAGCGAGTAACAGAATGAGGTCAGCATACAAAGATTTAGACATGTTGGGTCAAAGAGATTGTTGAGGCAATTCGAGTTACATTTTCAAAATGCAAAATGGTTAATTTGGCAAAATGTTTAAAGTTTCCACCTACTTGTTAAAATTGAAGTCACATGGGACCATTTACATCCACACAACAATCTACTGGGGACACCTGGTGCAGCACAATTCCCCCCAAAACTTTTTTTTTTTTTGTAGATCCTGTAAACTTTGAGTGTGGTATTAAAACTAGAAAGTCTGAAGAATTTCCATCTCATATAAGACATGATAATATCTAAGAAATAGGGTAAAGGATTATGTATACGACTATCTGACAGCTGATAGATAGGAGTGGAGGGACGGGTGCAGGGAGTGACTGAAGATTTCAGCTCTGTTTTACCTTATCAGATGTTTGCTCGTGGAAAGCTTCAGGAAGTTTTTGAAGAAAGTGGGGCAGGTAGACTTACAAAGGCCCATCACATTCTTTATATAGTACACAGCCTGTCCAGAATATAGATCAGGTTGCGGCACAGTATCTGCTCGTCACCGTTCTGTCCTTGAGACACAGAGGGAGAGGAAAGGGAGACGTTGAGTATCTTTTCCATGGTGGACTTTTGGGAAACTTGGTCCATCTACAGAGCAAACAGAGCTGGAAGCATTTTTGATATCATTGATTAGACGCAGATGGGGAAACTGTATAGCACTCGGCAGCTAAGTCCTTAGAATGCAACATCAAAGTCACGTCTGTGAAAACATTTCACCTCTAAACAAAGTGTTGCTTTCTTATGGATGGACACTTTGGGGACATACTTTTCAAGGATTTTTTGCTTTTCACTCTGCTATTTGCTTGACTTTATTGGATGCTTAGATTGAAGAAAAGAAATGGAAACAGGACCTTTTCTTTAATCCTGATCCTCAAACGGATTGCTATAAATGGCGGGGTGAATCCATGTCGCCCCCCAAAAAAACAAAAAAACAACAAAACCTGATGATTAAGCGGTCCTGCAGGTTCCCTGCACAATTACTGACAAACCACATATAATCTAGTGGAATTACTCCTATTTAGCCCACATCCAACTTCAGTCATGTTCTTTCACCCACTGATGGCAAACACAATTACAAACAGACTAATAAAATTGATATTTTGTAATAGACCTAACAGGGGTTAAATTAACCAGAGAACCAGTTTGACATGTAAGTTTCATGAATCTTTTCTCCCTTCATTTTTAAAACGACTTTAAACTTCATTTTTGTTTTAAAAGCATAGGAATATTAAGAAAATTTTATCGCAAAAATGTAAAATATTGCAATGTGACTTTTTTCCAATAAGGTGCAGGCCAATAAACAACTTAATATCAAGTTACCTAACCCTTATCTACTGTCATATTTGGTAAATGCTGTGAATTTAGAGCATGATAAGACTGTACTGAAGCCCAAAGTAAAAATGAATGGAGGTTTGTGCTTTAGGTTTGGTTGTCGAGCTCCACCATCACCATTTCTCTGTGTCACAAGGTCAGCTTTCTCACGGACAGTGATAAGAGAGAATTTCCCCGTCAGTGCACCGGCCTCAGAGTGCATGATAAACGCACACCTGCGTTATCTCCCATGTTAAAATCCCTCAGCTTGTTAGCAAGTTAAATGATGGATCGTCCTCTGAGAGTATAAGGGGCCTCCGTATCCTCGCGGCTGGAAATCCCAGAGTCCTGCACTCCAATGATAGATTACCACGGTTTTATCTCTGCGGGCTGATTATTCTTCCTTTATCATGGAACCTAAGTGTGAACACGGATGAGATCATCTTGTAATGTGGGCTGAAAGAGCTAGATAATGCTCTGGTTCTTTTTAACCGTGTTATCACTACAGATTACACCCTCTGCATTCAGGCAGCAGTGTGTCATTGTGATGCTGTCAAAGCAAGACTTTCTGTTTAACAGATGGTCAGCAAAAATAAGAGAAGCACATTTATTACGTTGCGTAAGGTGGGTAAGGATTGTGCCCACATCAGTTGAATGGAAGCATCAGGAAAATTATAATCTGTAGTATAATTATTATTGTCAATAGTAGTAGCCTCCGATGGATTATGCTACTGTGTGAATCATACTCGGCCTCATCTCTGACCTTCAGTGGTGTGTTACTCCCTCTCTCAGCAGAAACTGAGCCAATTGATTCAAAACAGAAGTGTTTTGAATCAATCCAACCTAACTTTACAAGCTTACAGAAAATATGTTGAAGAGTTATTAGTGCCAGTCATAAAACCCAGTTGGAGGTTTACAATCAGCTCCTCCTGATGAACAACGTCACTGAAGGGCGTTTTACTGTAATCATATGTAGATTAAGTCAGGATCTCTTAAAACTCCCGGAATTGTGATGTTGAATCTGACAATAACATAACAACTATAACATAGCAATCACATCAAAGTCAAGATTGAGACGCCCAGGTTGTAGACTGCTCATCTACGTCACCACCACTGGGTAGGTGCACATGTTCAATACCTTGAAAACGAGACGCTACTGAAGGCCGTGTTCACTGATCCGTCACCTGAAACCATCGTGGTTTTTCTCCCCTGCACCATGATTAAAACGCCAGTGGCTCACTCAGTTACATAACATATACTATATATACATATACTATATACTCACATACCACATATCGCAACATATCGCTGGTTTGATTCCAGCCTGTGCCCTTTGCTGCATGTCATCATCTCTCTCCTTCCTGTCTGTCTCTCTACTGAACCTTTCATAATAAAGCAGAAATGTCAAAAGAAAATTTAAATCTTTTAATGGTGTCAGGCTTTGGATCTGGTTGGACCAGGCTGGATTACATTTATTTTACAGAGATTACACTTTTCAGATTTTTTAAATCCATGGTAAAACCAAACATCTTTGGGGTTTTTGTTCAATGAACTTTTCTTCCTTCTTTTTTTTTCAAAGCTGTAATATCGATTCGTTTTAATGTTCCTCCCTTTCATTTTCCTTTCTGTGTGACTTGCGTAGGCAAAGCACAGATCTAACACAGATATAATGGATAACATTCTCATCAGATCATTCCAGTTGGAAGAAATTTGTCATAAAAAAATAAAAAAAATAAATAAACAAAGAAGAAAAAGCAAGACAGAGCTCCACGGCCTTTCAGTTTATTTTGCCGAAACTCCTGCACATACAGGAGCGTGTCCGTGCAATCTGAGCCGGGCCCAGCTACATGAGATAAACACAGGCGGAGCGAGCAGAAAATGAGTGTTGTTATTGCAACCCAAATCAAATTTGTGCCCTGTGGAGGGATGGGCTCGGTGTTTGGGGCGCTGACAGTTTGTGTGTTGCTGCTGTGCGTTGTTGTTCAATCTCATGGTTGGCATATTGCTGGCAGCTCCGAGTGAGCTCCGTGTTAACACGGAGCTCGTGTTGCTGCTGACAGCGACGAGCAACAGCCTGCTGTGTGCGTGCGCGTTTGCTTGCGTGTGTGTGTGCTCAACTGGCGTCTTGGTGGTGTGTGCGGAACATAAAGCCATGGGACTAAATTGGCCACAATAAAAACCAGCATGGGAAAAATCTATAGAATTATTCATGCTTCCTTTTTTTTTTTATTCAACCAAAAGACGACAGCGTGTGGTGGCGGCGGGAAAACACAGCGGCCCCGGTGCGACATTTCTGAGAGGAGAAAATAAACTCAATCAATATCCTCACTGTTGATGCCATGTGGCAGAGATTGATACGCTGTCGGTGCGTATAAAATATGCATGCCTTCCTAAATCCAAAAATATTGTTTTTGAGAAAGCAACACACGCAGTAAAGTTGCACTTTTTATAGATTGTGTTACAGACGCTAAGAATACACACCTCCACCAGACTGCATTCTTCTCTATGGCATATAAAACCTGGAAAATCTCATTTGCTGGATGCCAGTGCCAGATGATTAATTCAGATAAAAATGAATGAAATAATCTCAGCCGTATCATGAAATAATGAACTGTATAGTTCTGACCACACACACACACTGCCTGAGACATTCGTGTGCACCTGAAAGTTCAAAGGCATTGCTGTGATATCTGTATACCTAATCTGTCAAACGATAAATTCATTAATTTCAAAGATTCAATTACTAGATATTATTATCAATTTATATCAGGAATCAGTTAAAATGTCCAAATATTAAAATATAAAAAATGCTGAAATGCATATTTGTGCTGGGTGTGTGGTCCATTACATCAACATTCCCGCAGCCATCACATTTTATCACGGTGCAGTAAAAATATACTGGTGAAGACACGTCCAGGAACCATGAGGAGGAATTCATTAAAGAGAGTTTAAGAGTCAGAGTGGAAGAATTTTAATATTACTGCATAATCAATAAACAACTTCAGGTCAAATTGACATGGATTTGATAAATTTGTATTCCTGAAATGTTTTGCGCTGCTGTGATCTCATTTTATTTTGACACAGCATGAACACACACAGAGTATCATTTCTAGATTACTTTATTTTTATTTTTTCTAATTTAGCGTAACCACAACATTAAACTAAAAACAACTTTCAACTTTCAACATCTACTTTCACCATGTCACACTTGAGGGAGGTTTGATCTTTGCCAGATTGTGAGATGATACACGCATGACACCAACTTGTGGTCCATCTGGTGTGGTTGTCACAAGTCACAACAGATTGTGACACACACACACAGGGACGCACACACAAAAACAGGCTGACAAAATATGTCGGGCTCGGAGCAAAGTATAAAAAGAAAGGGTACAAAAATCAAGGAACTTAAAAATAACTGGCAAAGGCAAAAAATAAAATCAGCAAC
>OMNV01029433.1:0-15509 GCA_900303265.1 Brotula barbata
GAGAGAGAGAGAGAGAGAGAGAGGGAGAGAGAGGGAGAGAGAGAGAGAGAGAGAGAGAGAGAGAGATGATCTACTCCCAGTGTAACGTGTGTGTAGGATTTGGATTTGGAGGTCTTTGTGGGTCCTCTTGGTTCCCTGAATCACGAGGCTAAAAGCAAAGAACAGACGTCGTACCTGAACGTGAGACGTTGGTTGTGAAAACTTGGCACATCAAAACCCAAAAGAGGAGGACAACAAGGACAACAGAATAGAATTGACTCCTTTCTTCATGCCAAGGACCGTGAAGCCACGGAAACAACACACACACTTTAGTGAGATGCTTGCAGACATTTTGCCTCGTGGTGATCAGGTGACGGAGCAAACACACACGGTGTGTGTGTGTGTGTGTGTGTGTGTGTGTGTGTACGTACCAACCTTTCTTTTCGTTGCTTTCTGCCTTTTTCTTGAACTAATAATTTAACATAACATGTATAAAATGTCCTCATAAAATTAAATTCTACGTTTATGCTTCTTTGTCTTTTGAATCATCAAAGTATTCTTTACTTTTTCACTTGTTTTTTTTCATCAGGCAATCTGAGTGAACTCGCCAAGATGGCGTCGTGGACAGCCGCCTCGGTTCAGAGCTCTCTGGTGCTTTTTGTGTTTTTATTGATTTGTTTTGTATCGTGTAAGCCCAACGTCAACATCAAGTAGTCCGGAGCAGAGCGACCTGACACCCGGACACATTTGTTATCTGTACATCTGTCTGTCTTGTCCTTTGCATTTATACGGCGTGGATGAATGTAAGAAAAGTACAAAAGGGAGACGTTGATACGGGCGTCAAATTCCGTGTATACGTGAGCAGACTTGGCCAATAAAGCTGATAAACATGATTCTGATTGAAGACACTTGTACCTTTAAATGTAAAACGGTGGAACTTTAAATTTCTCTTACAATTGTGTAGATTCTAGATCATTTTATAGAGAAGTACCCAGAATGCGTCCTGGTCCCTTTGTTATCGTTTGGGGCCCGTGGGTGGTGAGCTCAGAGTTGAAGAGGTTAAGGCTCACGTACCGTCAGAGCCTCGTATGTGGGGCAGGATGGTGAAGTGGCAGTTGTTATTTATGTCTGCTTTCTTTAGCCAGGTTTCTCACAGGAACAGGAGGAGAGTGGGACTCCACCGTTTCCTGTGAGCTGCCATTTATCACTCTTTATTAACCACACACACACACACACACAGAGAAAAGGGTTGTAGTTTAGCCAATGGGCCAATCCCATACAAACTTATGGCACCGCGTATAATTAAATCCACACATATCACCAAGTCACAGCAACAAATTTGAGCAACTGAGGCCGTTTCACACATGGCTGAAGGGTCCGTTTGTCTGCAATTCATTGGTTTTCCACGCAAGCGGGCCTTGGGTGGTTACCTGTGTGAAAGGGTGAACGTGAGACAAACATTGTAAAGTGCTTTGGGAAAAAAAGCGCTGTGGGAATGAAGTGCAAGGTTAGTGATGTGATGTGATGATGTCATCCGTCTGCTGTGGTGTCTTCACTGTCATCTATCATTCAGTTTTCTGCCCTGATCTTCCTCTCTCTCTCTCTCTCTCTCTCTCTCTTCTCTCAGTGTGTTTGTAAAGTTTCCTCTCCTGCATCAAGGATAAATCTCTCCTTCATCTCCATCTTTATTCCCTCGTCTCATATTTTGGAGCTCATTCATGAGAAACAAAAATACAAATACATCATCAATGAACACAAACACACAGTTTAGCACTCAAATGACTTTCTGACCTCTGAAACAAAATTTGCAGCGTGGAACCTCAGTGAAGATGAAGAAGAGACGTTAAGTTCATTAACTACTGCCAACTCAATATGATCCTTAGTCTTGATTGGAGGACTCTGGTTGGTGGGTTCCGGCATTTCATCATATATCAAAAGTGGACTTCAAACTCTTTTGGTATCTTCTGTGACAGAGTTCAATGCAGGTCCTTGAACATTGTGAGTGTGTGTGTCAGCTGAGGTCATCTGACTTACTGCTGAGGAGACAGGTGCTGCTTCACCTTTCCGTTTTCCCTTTCGTTAGCGTACCGCTTGGCTCTGTCTCTGAATGTGTTTGCGTCCCTCCGTTTGCCTCCCGATTGCTCCTTGTTCCATTCGTCAATAATGATTGATTGTGTCCACGAGCTGTGAATCAGAGAGCATCAAAGGCCTCATCACAATGAAAGAAACCGCAGGAACAAACTGAAAACGCATGCCAGGAAAGGACATTTTATAATTTGACAATAAGGGAACAAGAACAAGAAAGTGAGGGGAATTAGACTACATCATAATATATTAACTTCTCTGGGAACGTTATGAAGCAGAATAAGAACAGGTGCATTCAGTGAGCTTCTTTCTTTCTTAGCTACACGTTTGGTCATGAACAATATTTGGACAGCGTGCCATGAGGGCTGGTACTCCAAATGTGGAGTAATACTAGTCTGTTTTCCTGGTGACAAAAACACAAGTTTCCCCACTCAGAACAGATTTTCTCTCCCAGTCACAACGGTCACCATCATTACTGGTAACAGAGAGAGAGAGAGAGAGAGAGCGATCGTGTGTTAGAGTTAGACAGTTTGTGTGAGTCAATTTTATTGTCATTTATGTTTTAATATCCTTTCCTTTTTGCCATATTTGACTGTTGAGTGGGCGTGGTTGTATTTCTCTTGTATGAATGACACAAAACTTGGTGGTCATAATGAAATATCAATCAGTATCAACAACAGTACTAAATGTCATCATTGAGAGACATAATTGGACGACCGTTGGGTCTTGACGGAGGAATACACTCTCTTAGTGTCCTCTAGTGTATTATTTTATTACAAAAACAAAGATCCTGCGTGGGACAAATGAAACCAAAATGAGATGAGCACACCGCATCCTCCGTCCACTTTTATATTCATCAAGAATTGAAGAGAGAAGGATTTTGCGTGACGCCTGTATTAGCTTTCATTTTTACAAGAGGCATATTTGATTTTTATAAACTGTATATTTGGCTCGGGTTTGACGTCTGAGCGCTCAGCGCTTGTTTCTAGACGGACACAATTCTCCACCGGACAGATTCCGTTGACATTGTAGAGGAGGAGTGGCGTTACTAGCGTTGCTAGCCCGGCTGAGGACCAGGAGGATCTGCGTTCTGCGCAGGCCGCTCCTTAGTTACGGTGTGGGGCTGTTGTGATCGTGGAACGGCGTCATGTTTCGACGGCCGCTGCATTCTGCCATCAGAAGCGTTCTCACCGTGTCTGCATCCAGAGCCGCTCTCTCCAAGGTAAAACGGTTAGCTTTAGCCTCGCAGGCTAATATTAGCATTTAGCTAATCGCAACTTAATCACGTAAAACAGGACATCAGACGAAAGAATAACACGTCGACAGACTCCCTGGGGTGCGCGGTTGTTTGTGCGTTCAATTCATCAAAAAATAATCAACTCTGTGAAGTTCGCTGAGTGTGAACAGGTTATTTTTGCCTGTAGCCGGTGAACATGATTGTAGACACACAGATACATATTGACTGATTCACAGATATGAACACAAACAGTCCATTTTCAGGTATGTCCCTGAGCTGTTTCCCCAGGAATCTCATACCAGTTCACCCGAGGCGTAAATAATCGATCGGTCACCAATACACTAACAAATTGCTGCAGTGATTCCAGTTGCAATTTGATCACAGGTGTGTATCTCTTTGACCAGAAGATTCCACATGATGTATGACATCTCTGTGTCTATGAGTTGATGTGTGGTGTCTGTGCCAGGATGTGCAGATAGACAGACAGATCGATAGATCATTTATTAATTCCGAAGGAAATTCAAGCCGTCCAGTACATGATAACAACAAAACACCAACAGTAACAAAAACAACAAAAATAATGATAAAAGAAGCGTAAAATACATAGAACAATAAAACATTACACAATATAAAATAAAATATTCTTGCAGCATGGACAAATGGAGACAATTTGCACAGTTTAATCTCTGATTTATGGCTTCACAGATCATCACATCATCTAACAAATTGTCACACATCAGTTGTTTTACCGTGCAGTCCTACATAAATATAGTTAAGGATGTCCCTGGGACGTCTCCCTTTTGGAGGTGTACCAAGCACGTCCAATTGGGAGGAGATCTCAGTCACACCCAAGACACGTTGAAGAGATAACATCTCTCAGCTGGTTTAGGAAGGTCTAGTGATCCCCAGCACCGTCTTGAAGAGTTAGCTGGGTAAAGGGAGGCCTGGGCCGCTCTGTTGGCCCTGACGAGGATTAAACGGGTTACAAAATGGAATTGGTTGGATTATGAAGTGCACTGATTATGACTGGTTGTAAATAAGATATTTTCAAAATGAGTTCTTCAAAGTTTAACTCTTCATTTACAGAAAGGCACTGCTATTGTTTAAACAACAGCGACTAAGATTAATGTATGCATAAATCCAGGCAATGCCAAACAAGTAAAAGCCTGCTAAAAAAATGATAAAGCAACTCTAAACAATATTACATGAGAGCGGAACATAAGCGTGGCTTGTTACCAAACAATGTAACAAACTGTACTCGTGTAACTTTGAATCAATTTTTCCTTGTAAAAAGCTGCAGAGTTGTAAGTTGTGGGTCGGGCTGGGCTCTGCCGTCCACGCCGTCACTGAAGGTCCTGACACGTTAGTGGTCCTCGCAGAGGATTTTAGGTTTCTCACGCAGCAGCTGCTCTGTCCACGTATCGCACTGTCATGACTTATCGTACCGAACGGTACCAAAACGTTATTACTCCCTCTTATGTCTCTTCCTGTGAGAAACTGGACACATATAAAAGTATTTATATATGCAAATATTGATTACTCCAATAATAAATAGAGAAATCTGTCACAGCCCCAATCATATGAGCGGGATTTAAAATGCTTTGTTTTGATTTTTGATTTATGCAGTGAACTAATCATGAGTCGATTGAAAACAGGGCTGTCACTAACCGTTTGTTTAGGTGTGTGGACAGGATTGTAAATACTTTCCTCTGTGTTCCATCTCTCTTCACCTTTCTCTCTCTTGTTTTCTGTTTGATATCTCTTTCTCTTTTCGTCCAGGCATTAGATCAGCAATCCTGTTTTGCCAGAACATTAACAGCCTGTCAACTGACCAGTGTGTCCTCCTCTCCATTTTTGACAACATGTCAGATGCTACACACCACCACGCAGGTAAGTTCACACACACACACACACACACACACACACACCCTCTGGCATTTTTTCAAATGTAACACTGCTCCCTGCTGTGTAGCATCAAATAGCCTGATTTTAAAAAGCACAGTGCTCCCCATGCCTGTTGTATGTTGAACATGTAATATGCTGTATGTGTCACCTTCAACATTGAGGTGCATGTGTATGTACATCTACTGTACATACACTATAAATTTTGTCACAAAAAAACAAGTCTGTCTGTATGAAATAACACGTGGTACTGATAAAGAGTTTCCTTTTCATCTCACTTCCCCATTCTTCCCCTCTTCCGTTGTGTCACCCCTTCTTTTCCTCTCCTCTCCTGTCCTCTCCTCGCACACCTTTTTTCCTCTTTTCCTTCTTTCTGTCATGCTGTATGTTCCTCCTTGCCTTATATCTCTCCCTCTCTTTTTCCATCAGCTTTGTAACGTCAAGGAGACGCCCCAGCACACAGAGGAAGAGGTCGGGGCCTTCACCAAGCTCATTGAAGCTATGGGCTTCACAGGACCCCTCAAATACAACAAATGGGTGAGTAACAGACAGCACGGAGGGAAAGATTGACCACAACTCTGTGGACGTGAGATTAACTCATTCATTCAGCTCTCAAGTGTTGTTTTCATGTTATTTTCCAACATGATTTAATTTCTGTTTCCTCCGTTTCTCCTCTCGTGCGCCTGGTTGAGGAGAGGGAATGTCTGTTTGTTTGAATTTCCTCTTCCAAGGTTTTCTTACTTTTTTCTGGTGTAAAACAGGTGGCTGAATGATGAATGGAAGGAAGCAGTGGTGGGAAGTGCAAAAATGATGCCAGATGTTTAAATGCAGTTCTCATATTATGTTATATTATGTTGTTTGTTGTTGTTTCATTTTCCTCTTATGGCTCTTTTCCATAGCTTGTGAGGATTAATTACAAATAGTATTTTGCAATCAATTTGCAGGCTCGCATCCTTTGTGGTGTTGGTATTTGGGATGTTCGACGCTGCTTTGCAGTGTTTACCTCACATTCATCCATTCACACACCGACAGCCGAGGTAACCATGAAAGGCCCACTTGCTTGTCGGGAGCAATTTGGGGTCAGGGTCTAGATCAGGGACCTTCGACATGGACATGGAGGAGCAGAGGGACTGGCAACCCTTCGATCACCAGGTGATCGCCTTGCCACCTAAGCCACACCGTATCAGAGAAATGAATCTCCCATTACATTGGATGACAGACATGAGGGGGATGTGTGTAGTCCAAATCTAGATGATGAGGACATTCTGTATGTGTATCTGTGTGATGGTTCAAACTGTTGCAAACATTTTTTTTTTTTTTTCGGCCACGGAAAAATGAACTCTGCAAGAAAAATAAATCCAAATGGTTATATTTGAGATCATGATGATAAAGACATTTGGTTCATTTTTGTGTCAAATATTGGTTTGCAAAGCAGAGACATTAATCTCCCACTGTACACTGAGCCCTCCAAAGGTGGAAGAATTTGTTCTTCTGATCAACATGAGTGCCTGGCCATCCTCATTCTGTGAAAACCATTGTTGTCAGAATTAATTTTAAAAAAATGAAATTAAAAAACTGGGTCTCAGCTCAGGTCAGCAGGGTATTCGAGGCCGCCAGTTTACTACGATTCAGCTCTGTAGTAGAAAACTATTCCAATGAGTTCAGAGAATTTGAAGGAGTAAAGGATTTAGAAAGAAGAAAGAAAGAATGATACTTCATTGAGCCGAGTAGGACAATTAGTACATTTAACTCATCCTACTATGAGGAACAGTGGACAGCACACACATGGATATGCAAACACACAGAGCAGCACCTGGGGACCAACTCCAGATCTTCCTCCTGGTGCCTTGGTCAGGAGTGATTAACCTAATGTACATGTTTTAGTGGGTTGAGGAAACAGGAGCACCAGGAGGAAACCCACACAGACACGGGGAGAACATGGAAACTCCACACAGAAGTGTGCCGAGGTCTTCATGCTGTGAGGCAACGGTGCTAACCACTACGCCACCGTGCTGCCCAATTTAGATTCAGAGCTTGAACTCAGTCAGCCAAGGCTTGTGGTGAGCTCAATGCAGCGCGAAAACATTCATAACATAGCAGCTGCACCCTTATTTAACCTGTTGGTTGAGTACAATCTTGTCCCTGTGTCATCTTACAAGGGAGGCTCTGACACAGGTCTACACTGCCCCATGCATCCTTCCATATCAAGCCCCGCACTCCGTGTGTACTTGGATATGACTCAGATGACAGTAAGGCTTGACTCGACTTGAGAATAATTCGTATTAACTAACCTATATTATAAGAGACCGGTGGCAACTGTAGTCGAGGCATTTTTAGCTCCTGATAGTTTCAAGACAGAAAAATGTTGGAATCGCTGTTCAGCCGAAGTCAGAGGGAAGAGTGACGTTGTTCTACTGCAGGACTATAACAACGACATTAAGTGAATGAGCCTAACCCTTCTGAAATGTTAATTTTAAGCGGCATCTAATCCTTCCAATGCAGCAAAACATTTGAACATTACATTGCACTGTACAAACAACTCTGCAGCCATAGTGTGTCTATGAAGGATATTAATGATGTCATCTCTGTGTCCCTTTTGTCTTGACAGAAAATAAAGATTGCTGCCTTGCGAATGTACACATGCTGTGTAGAGAGAATCAATTATGATGAGTTCTTTGAGAGTAAGTGTGAGACTGCTCTACTGCTGCAGCAGTGAATCACTAGTCAGCTGGGCTGCACCATTGCTTGAGAAATTAATGCAAAAATGCCATTATTGCGAAATGCAATTACATACAGACGTGTGTATTGTGTGTGGGGGTCTGAGGTGACCAGTGGGTTCACCTTTATAAAGTTTAATTCTAAATTTAGTGAAATGTGAAAACTACAAAGTTACCTAATATATCAGGATGCTTTCTGGGTAAATTTGGGGAAAATGAAACCCAGCACATCTACAATAAACAGAATTTTGAGGAAAATGACAAGGCCTATGAAATTTATCTCAAATCCTTTAAATAACTTTGAGCTGCTCATTAGTTTATGAAGTGTCCTAGTTAACCCATTCATTTACCTTTTAAGAGGTTTTAACTGAACACTATTACTTACATTCAAGCAACACTCATGTGGACACATGCATGTGCAGGTGTTTTCTGTAATGAAAGTCATGTGTTTCAGAATGCACCCTCCCTGACACACTCAACTCGTGGTTTCTGGTGGCACAGCTGCATGTATGGTGAGTGTGCACACACACACACACACACACACACCTTTTTGTTTTCTTTATTTACCCCACGTGATATACAGTGCCTCTCCTGCACCCGTTTATTTGGTTTTAATCCATTTTCTCCATATTTCTTCTTTTCTTTTGATTGCTTTTTTCCTCTTCTTATTTCATTAACTGTCTCTCCTCCAACAGGATGTGTTTGGTGCGGATGCGTCAGGAAGGAAGAGCAGGAAAGTACATGTGTCGTTACATCGTCCACTCCATGTGGGAGGACGTGGAGCAGAGGAGTAAAATCATGGGGGTAACGTTTCTCTCTGTCTCTCCGTGCGTCTGTGTGTGTCAAAGGTCCCTGACCCCAAATTGCTTCCGACAAGCAAGTGGGCCTTTCGTGGTTGGTGTGTGAATGTGAATGTGAGTATGAATGGGTGAATGTGAGGCAAACATTGTAAATCACTTTGGGTAAAAGCGCTATAGAAATGTACTCCATTTACCATACACAGTACTGTGTCCTGGTCTTGGTCCTCCCCTATCAAGCCTGGCTGAATGGACCTTTTTCCCAGCAGTCATTCTGACTAAATAGTTACGATGTGTCTCTGTTATATGATAACGTTATATGTTATGTGATAACGATATGTCTCTGCGATGAAGTAACCAATCGATTATTGGCAATAAAATGGATCGGCAACTCATTTTGTAATCGATTGTTGTCGACTAATTGTTGCACCCCTACCGTGCGGTAAGGTTCGATTGTGCTGCTCCGCCGCATTAAGAGGCGCATTTGTTTATTGAAACGATCGTAATTGTGCCAACTGTGCTCATGCAGAAAGTGCAGCCAAATCCCCGGAGAGCGAGTCTGGCTGTGCCCACTGTGCCCACTGTGTCCACTGAGTTGCTGCTCTATACTTTGTCAGTGGTGCAGCTCCAGGAAGTGTCGCTTATTGACATTAGACTTAAATCTCTGCTGTGCCAGCATTTAGTTTTTAGAAAGACTTTGTTCTGTATTCAATTCTGGCACAAACTCTCTTAGATCAGAAGGAGTTCAAACGTGCTGCCGTTTAGCGGTTCAGAGCCTTGGTCTGAACGCTGCTCTCACACTTTAGTATGAGAGGTCTTAAGTATGAGCATCAGCTAGACCATTATTGATGAATATATATATATTTTATTACATCGCTTCAATAACAAATTCAGCATGTAGGAGACAAAATAGGTTAGGTTATTATTATTACAGACTGTTCGGGGTCAGAGGTCATAGGAAAAGACGGTCTGAGCCGGTGGTGAACATGTTGTGCCTCGTTCACGCTACACCACTTTGCAAGTCATTGGCTGGATCTGCAGTGTCACGACTTGCACGAGGAAAGTGTGCGGCGTTATTTGTTTTGGTCTGTCAGGCAGGCGGTTCAACAGGAAGTATCATCTCGTCTTTCTCTCATTGGCTGTTTCGCCCTTTGTCATTTTTAGCGTTCATCTTCTGGAGTCACAGACACGTCCGCAGATTAAACGCGCTACATTTCCTCGAAGATTGGCGATCCCCCGGTGAGCCACTCGCATCCCATCGTTGACCTGTGCTCAGATTTGCGACAGATTTCTGTGCTGTGCGAACGAGGCATTACTATCCAACTGAGGATATAACATCTCGTGGAGAATCTTTTTTGAGGCTTTTCCTCCTGTTCCACGGTTCAATATGGGTCCATTCTAGTCCACGGGACAAACAAACAGAGCCAATGATTTTGGATCAAATTTTCCTCAAAAATCAAGCGGTCGTCCCTGAGCGTTCCTCACTCACTGTCATGGTCACGTCGTGGCTCTTTCGTATGGATGTTGCTGGTGAACTGGTGAAAGTAGGAAGTGACCTTTGAGCCAGAAAAATACTGTTTCCTGTCAGGGCCGCATATAAAATCACAGCATCCATGTAATGGATAGTTGCTGACCGAAATAAGCGTAGCATGGCTCAAAGTGACACTTCTAAAACTTGATGTATGTTTGAATGGGAGCGAGGGTCCGGCTCTCTTCATACTAAGAGCTCTTTAGTTTTGCTGCTTTGCTTTTTTGTAACAGAAGGATGTCAGAGATGAAGAATTACTGTGTCGTTTGTGAGGTCACTCTTGTGTACGGGTGTGTTTGCTTGCTCTGGGCGGAGCACGAGGAAAAATGGAGGTGGGGGGCTGGGGCAGAGAGTGGTCATTGCAGGTGTTTTCACAGCTGCGTATGTGAGCTGTGTTTTGTCAGCATCTGTACACACGCCTGCATAGATCCTCGTGCAGTGGCATAAATGCGACTAAAATTACATCCCATCAATCTCATCTCAAAACATAAGTTCAGCAACTGTTCATGACTTCAAATTAAAACCCTAGATAGCCTCACTAATCTGACACTGGATCCAGTTTGTGGTTGTTGTTTTTTTCTTGTCATCACTTTGTGTCTTTAAAGCGATGATCCTTCATTTGATCAACAAAGTCCAAATTTGACGCCATTTTTCTCAGGCATTTTGGTTGTAAAAGTCATTTGAGTGATTTCTTGTTTTCACACAGGAGATTTCTTAGATGTACACGGACGGAAAAAAACATGGCTGAAGTGAGTCCTCGCTGTCTCTGTTGGTGATCGGGTGGCGAGGATGAAAGAAAATGTTTCTGCTCAGTCTTTGGGGACCTTAATGGACGGATGGGGTGTGGTGTTAGCTCGCCAGTACACAGCTTCACAGCCGTATACTGTGTATGCAAACGCCAACATTGATGTGTTAAATGCAGGACAGAGAAGATTTTTGAAGCTGTCGTTTTAGTTGGTGCTCCACACGTACGCCGACGTACCGCATTTCATTCTTAAACACTCACTGAAGAACACTTTGGACTTCTGCTGCGTACGTCCTTTCTACACGGTACGTATCATTTCTCTGTGCGTGTCAGCTGGAAGAAGCTGGACCGCAGCCTGCACGAAATGTTCGTAATCAAGCTCCGCGCATATTTTTAGCCCCGATGATTGGACGTGTTCTTGGGTTTCATGCTAATCGTTGTAAGCAGCAGTAAAAACAGCGGTCATTTTCTCCACGTCCATAATTGCTGCTACAGCCGGTCGGAACCAAAATCAACAACGTCGTGATTCTTCCAGGTTTTGCCGTGTGCTTGTTAGTCTGCAGCTCACTCGCTTCCATCCTCAGCAGAGATGTTACCGTGAATCCTTGGGAGGAGCCCGTGGTTAACTGTGTGAGTGTGTTTGTGAATGGATGAATGTATGAATGTGAGTCATTCAGCCAGTTTAGGGCAGATTTTCCAAAATCCTCTGCATCTATAACATAACGCCTGTTATTACTCTTATTATTATTAATCATCGCAAAAATTACAAGTGTGTCCTTGTGATGGATTGATTTATATATTTATTACCATAGCAGCACGTGGTTGTGCTTAGCACTGTTGCCTCACAGCGAGAACGTCACGGGTTCGAATCCCGGGGTCGAGTAGAGTTTGAAAGTTCTCCCCGTGTCTGTGTGGGTTTCCTGTGGGTGCTCCGGTGTCCCGCTCAGCGTTGTGTTTATCACTCCTGCCGTTGCCCAAAGCACGTGGGGGGGAGATCTGGAGTGGGTCCCTGGGCACTGTTGTTTGTGTGTGTGTGCTGCCCGCTGCTCCTCTTAGAGGATGGGTTAAAATTAAGAGAATTAATTTAAAGTACGCTCTCTATCTTCCTCTTCTATCTTGCACAGCATTAAGAAATTGAATAATTTACAATCAGTTCCAATGACAATTAGATGACACCATTTGTCCACCCAGCTGTTTGTTTACAGGTATAACAGTTCATCAGATGTGGATTCTGAAGCTGATCAACATCATTCAGTGCTTTAAGAAATACCAAATCTCTCCTCTGTCTCTGATGTAGATCGATGCCATCCACAGGAAGGAAACCCTAAAAGCAATGACGGAGACCTTCTACGCAGCTATATTTGGATACGACGAGGTGAGAGACTTTTTGTGAGCTCTGAACTTTGAAAAGGTTATTTTGTACTTTGAAGGCTTTTGAGAAGATGGACAGAGACAGATGTGGAGACAAAGCCCGAGGTTTATCTGCCTGAATAAATTGCATGATCTCCGTCTGTGAGGCTTCCATACTTTGATTTATACACCTTCAATCTCACGAAGATGCAGCCATGACATTGCTGTATAATCAGTACAGATGTGCACTGAGAGGTTAAAGTTGATGACGATTCCTGTGCCTGCAGGGAATCCTGTCCGATGACTGCGTGCTAGCTGCGGCTCTGTGGAGAAACCTTTTCAGTCGGCAATGTGAAGACCCCAAACAGGTGGAGCTCTTGGTGGAGTACGTACGCAAACAGGTATGGCTCGACGCCCGCCTTTGTCTTCCTCAGGGCCGTGTCATCTATTATTCATATTTTAAAGGACCCATCATTTAGTTGCTTTCATTTTTTTCAAATGCATCCAAATTGAATTATTTTCTAAAAAACTGAAGATCGTTAACTCATCAAGGAAGAAACGTCCCACAAGTCTTAGTTCAATCTTGGTCCCAGCCGTCACCCACCGAAAGGATGAGTTCACCAATACAGACGTCTGAGATGAGGTTTGTCTGCAGGGTGGGTGGGCTTGGCCTTAGAGATAGGATGAGGAGCTCAGTGATCTGGGAGGATCTCAGAGTCCAACCTCTGCTCCTCTGCATGGAGAGGAGTCAGTGGAGGTGTTTTTTGGGCATCTGGTGAGGTTGACTCCAGGGCGCCACCCTCTGGAGGTTTTCCAGCAGGACCTGCCAGGAGGGGACTCCAGGGTGTACCCTTCACACCCCGGAGGGATTAGGTCTCAGATGGATTGAAAATTCCTTGGAATCCCCAGTGAAGCACTGGAGGAGGACACGGTTGGGGAAAGGAGAGCCTGCTGAGCCTGTTGACTCCAGCAGCATGATGATGAAGATGATGATGATGCTGATAAACCATATTCATTTAAACACTTGAATATTATCACAAACATTCTTCCAATGTGGCCATTTGTCAATATTGTTACAGACCTCAGGCCAAAGAACGGACGCAGCAACATGAGACAAAAACCATAAAGACTCAACAAGTCCACTAATTAATGAGAAAGTACCAGAAGCAACGGAAGGAAAACGATCCCAGCCGCCTGGGTCGAAATGATATCATCGGGAAAGTGAGTGTGAGTGAGTTTGGTGTGCGTTTGTAACACCATATAAACCCTGGAAGGCTCCAAACGCGCCCTCCTCCTGCGTGGAGGATGTAAATCCATCCCCAGGTCAGCGGGAGGCCAAACCTTGGCTGTCACCATCGGGAGAATTTGCTCAGCACTAAAATTCGACCTTCTCCCTCTTCTCTGCCCGTTTCCTCCTCACCCCTCCTGTCTCTTCTCTGTATATTTTCTTTCCCTCTGTGTGATTGAAAACACTCGGCTGGCTTTAGAAACACCTGCAGGCCTCCATCTGCTGCTGGGGCCGTGTGTTCCTTCCTCCTCCTCCTCCTCCTCTCTTTCTTTTTCTTTACTGACTTTTACCTTCATTCTGCTAAACCAAACACCAAAAGCCGAGTGCACGCGAGGCCATTTAGCACAATGTTTCAGTTCCTGACTGATTTTCCATTGAGAAGAAATCAGTTCTTGTTTGTAATATCTTGTTACAGACAGACAGAGAGACTGAGACTGAGACGGAGACAGACAGAAAGACTGAGAGGGAGACAGAGAGACTGAGACGGAGACAGACAGACAGACAGAGAGACTGAGACGGAGACGGACAGAAAGACGGAGACAGACAGAGAGACTGAGACGGAGACAGACAGACAGACAGAGAGACTGAGACGGAGACAGAGAGACTGAGACGGAGACAGACAGAAAGACTGAGACGGAGACAGAGAGACTGAGACGGAGACAGACAGACAGAGAGACTGAGATGGAGACAGACAGACAGAGAGACTGAGACGGAGACAGAGAGACTGAGACGGAGACAGACAGAAAGACTGAGACGGAGACAGAGAGACTGAGACGGAGACAGACAGACAGAGAGACTGAGATGGAGACAGACGGACAGAGAGACTGAGACGGAGACAGACAGAGAGACTGAGATGGAGACAGACAGACAGAGAGACGGAGACGGACAGAAAGACGGAGACAGACAGAGAGATGGAGACAGAGACCACTGTTGTCATTGTGTGACTGTGTGTGTGGGGCAAACATTCAAACGCTTTGGAACTATAGAAATGCAGTCCATTTACACTGAAAAGGACACAGCCTCTGATAAGGACCGGACTGGTTTGGCTCGGCTCCACCCAGCTCGGGGAGAATCGCCAGCAGAAAAGATATGGGAGTGTTGAAAGTCTTATAGTCAGTCTTAATCCACGGTGTTTACAGAGTTTAAATCTGAACCAACATGCCAGTGATGCTTGTTCTGTTGTCTGTGATGCAGATGCAATACATGGACACCTTGGATGGAGAGGACCTGCTGCTGACAGGAGAGGTGAAGTGGCGCCCTCTTGTGGAAGAGAACGCTCAGAGCATCCTGAAGGTCAAGACGCCCACATACAACGACGCCGGACTCTGAAACGGAGCTGTAGATTCCTCCTGACTCGTCCTCCTCTTCTCTGCGTGTATCGCCTTTCTTTGATGATTTTTTCCTTCCTTTTTGTTTCTTTTCACCTGATGTAATATGAAGATTTCCAAAGCTTCTCCATCCATCATCATCGTCACGTCAGGTCCGTTTTTTAAAACTGTCCTCCTCCTTCATATCTTCTTCCTGTCTTTCCCTCTTCATCCCCTCTGTAACGTTCTCTCCAACGGTAACTTTCTTGTTCTTCCTCCTTTTCTTTCTCCATTTGAAATCACTATCTGGAGGACGAGTTTTCACACCAACATTTAGACAATGCGCACCAACCTCACACACCAGTAGTAGGAATGCCACTGCCCACCACCACCATCATCATCATCTTCCTCATGGTCCTGTAGGTTTTGAGAGCCTCTGCTGCTTTCTGTCTGTATGTTCGAAGTGAAAGGACAAAAACACAAAGAAGAAGAGACGAAGACGTGCTCCTCTGTATCTTTGTCTGTCTGTCACACTGTATTTAAGAAGTATTTTCTATACATACGAGTCTAAGCT
>OMNV01029434.1:0-44199 GCA_900303265.1 Brotula barbata
CAGCCAATTAAGATAAATGGTCCAAATAAAAGTTTTCAGATTTTCAGTTTTGTGGGAATGGAATAGTCCACCTATTTCATTGCGAGGGTGGGGAAGTTTGTACATTCCAATAATGCCTTCTGGGAGCGGTCATCAATCATCAAAACCAGCTTCTGATGGATGTGTAGATGGAGAGACAAACTGCAATGATTGTTCATGTGACTGATTTTTAAGACTGAATTTCAATCACCTCCGTTTTGAATTGAACTTACATCCTCTTGTGGTGCACATATCCTACATCATCTATCTATCTATCTATCTATCTATCTATCTATCTATCTATCTATCTATCTGTCTGTCTGTCTATCTGTCTGTATGTCTGTCGGTCTGTCGGTCGGTCGGTCTGTCGGTCTGTCTGACTAAGCTGTGGAAATGGATGATTGTTTTGTTTGAAATGCTGCCCCCTGGCGGTCATTTCTGTCAGGTGAATCGCTTATTTATTGTGACGTCGGTGTGCTCCGTGGCATCATGGGGGCTTGAGTCAAAATGGAAACAATACTTCCTGCTTTTAGGAGGAAAACCAAGAAACTGCGGCTGATAACCCAAAAGTTGCTTGGCTGCCACACAAACAAATCTCAGAGGGAAAGAAGTCAGTGTAAAGGCGGGGTAAGTGCGTATATGTACCATTATTTAAGTAAATTCGTGATACAAAAGGAATTGAGCACATTTTGAACACGTAGCAGCGGAACAAACAATAATACTGTTGGAATGTGTCGGTGTCTTGTCGAGCAGATTGAGTCGTGTATTCATCATTACTTACTGTAATTAGACTACCCATCATATATTCGCGAGTAAAATTATAAAGTATAATACTATGCTAATGCCAAGTTTCTGTTTTGGCAGGCAAACTGTTAAAAGTAGGACAAAGATTTACCTGCATTTGGCTGTTTGTAATGTCTCATCTTAATGCTAAAGGTAGCATCTTAAGGAAGGAAAATAAAGTTCACTGAGAAATAAATATAAGGCAATTAGGTGATTAAATTACTAAAATCTCTGCTCAGTTCGCCTTCCATTTATTGTTGGAAGTTTACGTGTTGGTAACAGTGATAACTAATGGACCCATCCAAAGATAGCTAATATATTCGGTCTTGGGAAATTGGTTGAATTGATCCCTATCACAAGAGGAAGTTAAAGGGAAATCAAAATTTCCATACTTTAAAAAAGTAAGGGTTACACTAATGGATGTCTTTATTAGAATTTATTATTATTGTTGTTGTTGTTGTTTGTTTTGTAGGACTTTTGTATATGGTATACTCAATTATTATTACATTTATCCCAAATCCTTTCATTTATTCTGATCTGTTTGCATTTGTGTTCTCAATTAACACTTTGTTTACCAGTGTTTAAGGAGTTAATAGTAGATATATCTGTGCATCACAAGTAAAATTATGTAATTAATTATAATTCACCTAGTTTATTGGGAATATATTAGTCCTATTCTTTCAGTTTTTCTTCACTTCATTGGGTGATTTTCAAGTTTTGATATCAGATGAAACAATTCATTCTTCTTTTTTTTAGAGCATTTTCCTTCCATTCAGCTCTTTATTTGTAATATCTAGAAATTCATTGCGATCCAGCAAGATTGTTGTGTTAGGATTGAGAAATGTTGACGTTTTGGATCGTGGGAACAGAGATGTTTAAAGTGGTATACTCTTCAAAATAACTTACTGAAAGTACCAGAACACATTTGTTTGGCATGCAACAGCGTCAATGATATATTTCCAGATACTGCAAAGATAATCTTTATTTAAATGTTCAAAAACCATGTGTTACTTCAGTTGGGTCTCACCCTGGGGTGCAATGTAATGGAATGATAAACACAACAGAGTAACCGGTTTTACACAAAATGTCGTTCAAGACCTCTGCTGTAGTGAAGAGGGAGTAATTCTCAAATAATGTCCCGCTGTCTGCTATTGACTATATTGGAATGGCGTGACTTTTTACACTGACAAGGGTCTTTTCTCTCTTAGACAATAGGGCAAGAGACAATGTGAATTTTTTGAATCAGTGACAGTATGCTCACCTTTGTAAAGTCCCTGCATTCCATTACATGGACACAAAATAGTTCTCACAATGACACTCAGTCCCAGCACAAAGGTTTAAAGAAAAGAGGAACCATGGTATTGTGAAGGAAGATATGGGCTGGACTATTTAACAAATGTCTATTGTAATGTGATCACTGACAACATTTTATTTATACTTCATCTTATTTACCAATACGTATGTTGATGATGATCCTTTCCTCGGTAATCTACCCTCCTCACATCCGTCTTTGTTTTCTTTGCTCCCTCAGATGTCTTTGATGGAGCATGGAGGTGTCAGGCCAGTGACAGCAGTGGCCTGGACCTCCAACACCAGCACTTGTCCAAAAGACTTCACCCTGGTAGGAATAAACATGATTTCTCGGTGGTAATCTATTTACAAAATCAATACCAACCCAAGCAACACATATGTCTGAATTTCTCTTGACTTTGACTGCAAACAGTTTGGACTTAAATTAGTAATAATATGACGCATAAACACACACACATCCAGATAAATAGAGTAAAATGACAGTAGCATGTATAGCAAAGAAAGAAACATAAGTAGCACTGTCACCCCTTGATAAAGATGTGCAATATATTTTCAGTACTTTGTAACGGTAACCTGCTCTAACTGCGCTGCTACAGTATTAAATGGTAGCTGAGGACACAATGGTCAGGGGCAATGAGACAAGTGGAATTCGTTGCCAAATTGCCTGGTGTAACTGACATAACGATGGCAGCATGTTATTTAGTCTGTTTAGTCATCTGCAAAAACATGATGAACTGTGCGGAATGTATCAGGATCAAACTTGATAGAAGATTGAAGAACATTTAAGTGGTTGTTTAAAATCCTTGTTGGTGGAATGTAAACTATTTTCTGGAAGACTTGGAGAGAAACTGCACAGGCATTGGATTTTTGTAGCCAGTGTATGTATGAAAATCCGAACCATATGAGGCACATTAGCACAATTAATTATGAGAATAACAAGCAAAGGCCAATGCTTGTGTGTTTAATCTCAAGTGCTACCTATTTCTGACCAGGTGTCAAGTGTACTATAAACAGTTACCTGTCACTTGTCAGTTTCCTCCTGCCCAGATTTTGCTGCTGGTTTGTAATTTTGTGGTGTATCTACTGACCTCTCTACCTCTTTCTGCAGATCAGCATCACAGAAGATGGAGCATCAGCTAACTTCACACGCAGTTTTGGGATGAAGTCTGGCTATTACTTCTGTTACAGCAAGGTAACAGAGCAATGGGATCACACATTCGCATGCCGTAATACCCATCTTTCCACTGAGCCACATTACATTACCCACTATTTTCCTCTATTGTCTTCCATCCCCATCTCTCTCTTTCTCACTGGCTCCTCAATAGGACTTATCAGGTGGTATGGTAGTGTCAGACGTTCAGATCATCTCAGAGAAGGATTCTATTCCTCATGGATACAGCTATATAGGGGAACACCTTGAACCAAGTGGGTACACGCACCCCTCCCCTACACACAAACACACACACACACGAACACACTCTTTTATTAATGCTGTCTTACAGATCTGTATCTGTGTTTATTTATGTGTAACCAGGGGCCACTGTTTCAAAGAAGAAGCGTGTATGTGTTCGTGTCGTTCCGGTGGGCAGTGTGGACACAGCTGTGTTGGATATCAAACTGACGGCAAAAAGCAAAATGATGTTGCAGTACCACACATATGTGGGGTCGGTACCACTCAAACAAGTACACGAAGGCTTAGACACAAGCAGATTACACAGATTTTACACATGCAATTTGTTTTATTCATTGGTTATTTTAATGTGTGGTGACCCTAAATATGAACCTCACACCCACAACATCAAACACTACTTGGTAAAATTCATGCAACCATGCAGTTACTGTTTCATTTGTAATCCTACAGTTGATAATGTACATTTAAATGTCTCACCCCAGAGATATCCATGGCTATGTGTTATGGTGCAGAAAGGGATATTTTTCTGGCCCGATGCCCCAAGCCAAACCCCGCAGCGTCAGCTTGGATCTCCGCAGGCTCGCCTTGGAACAGCCATCTGTTCCTCTTCCCCTGAGACCCAGGTACCAGCTCTTGTCTGAAACAGATATCTAATGTGGAGAAGTACTACAGTTCTTTGATTTCCAAAATTACTTAATATCATTGTTTACTCCCTCACCTTGGTTCTTGCTGCTTTCCTCGCCTACTTTTTCAGCACTACATTTTCCATCTTTTCCTGATCTACCCCTTCATAGGTAGCTATTGTGCATCAGGTGTTGTTGCAAGTGATCACCTCCTAGCTCTTAGTGGTCAAACACATATGAGTTGATTATGTGTGGATAGAGGACAAAGAGATGAAAATGTGCAGTGCTGTGACACCTTATGTACTAGCGTACCCGCATAAGATACATATTGTCCACATCCTGAAACCGAACAACCAATTATTTACAAGCAATTTACAAATAGGCTCTGTGGAGGATAAAAGATTCTAGAGGAATGTATGACAAAATGTACCCCAACTGGCAATGAAATAAACAGATTTTTGAAGAGTTGATAGACTTTGCAACAATAATATTAAGGTGCCTATGTAACACATGATCATAGATTTAGCCACGTGATGACTGTTGACTTCCTCCACATAACCAAAATAAAAAGTATCAAGTCACACCTCTTTATTCTCATATGACCTGGTCTCAGATAAAGGGCAAATGCAGTTTTTTTGTGTAGCCCAGGCTGGATGGTGGTGATGTGCCATTCTCTGTGTTTCTGTTTTTGTTTATAGCAACCCCCCTCCCATGCCACATGGTAAACTAAGCCATAGACGTGCCAGCCTCCATGCCAAGGACAACATTGACAAACCTGTAGATGGCAGCGTCCATGGGATCACTGGTACACCAGAACTCTCCGTACACAACAATTGTTCATGTTTTTAAATTCAAATTATCTCTCATTTTCTTACTGGTTACCTGCCTTCCCTCTCCATAGCTTTAGATGGAGTTCCCTTTACCCTTCACCCAAAGTTTGAGGCCCAGACAAAGAACATGGTGAGTTTCATATTTTATTTGTTTATTTATTTACAAATACACTTTCTCTTATTCTAGTGATTGCATCATAACCATAATATGTTGTTATTTTTCTTTGACAATTTCTCTCTTAGACTACTCAGCTGAACTCTCAATTAAACAACATTCGTATAAAGTCCCTTCAAGACATTGAAAATGAGGTAGGCACACATCTGGCTCAAATTTCCTAACAAGGAAAACATTTTACTAACTTTGTTTTGATTTTGTGTTTTCAGTACAACTATACTTTTGCTGTAGAGGAATTTGCTGCAAAGAAAACCAAGCCATCTGTAGCATCAGAAGGTGCCTCTCAGTAATCTTTGCACTTTGCCAAAACAACCTTATCAAACTTTTGCTGTTGTGGTCTGACAGGGGCACAGGGCTAATATCCCATCTCAGATGGTACAGGTGAAGGAGAACATGCAGGAAGCTTTAATCATCTTCATTTGGAAAGAGGAGTTTGCATATTCAGGTCACTTGAATAGAAAGAAGCCTTTGAAAAAAGTAATTTGAATACTTTGTCTTTTCAGTGTCATGACACACTCTGCCTGCATTCCATTTTATTTGTTCATACTCACCAACATGGCCTGTTTTCTATCTTAATGTATCTTTGAACTGATTTCCTTGTTTAAGAGACTTGTTGGGAGACTTTAGCTTTTACTTAACTTACAAGGTGAAAGTATCTTCTATTTGCAGCTACTCATCCGCCACCTTAAACCCATCAGTTCTGCTTTGTACGCACTTACTTTTAATATGAGTCAAGATTTGTCTTTTTTTATCCTGTTACAAAAACGCACTTGCCATTTCAGATGTGTTCTGCCTGTTTCATAATGTGTTTTAACAGTTTTATGGTGAATATTGAAATTGTGCATTTAAACTACCCTTAAATTGTACACATCTTTGGATTTCTGGATTTATTTAGCAATGTTCTTAAGTATAATTATACGGTGGAGGTAGAGACATCTTGGTGGAACTAAGCTGTGGTGCAGATGAGGAGCTAAATTCAGTCAATACCCTATTGTATTTAAATGTATGATGTAGAGTATTTCTTGTAGTTTGAGCAGCTTGCGGATCATTCTGAAAGTAAGTTGAATGGGGGGAAAAAAGTTGTAAACTTCGGGTCGTGTTAGCCATACTTTTTATCCATTAAGGGGGGAGAGAATCATTTTTAAAACTCTGATTAAGGGCCAGTTATTTATCTGTATCATTGTACAATATAGAGTCACAATTTGTTATTTTTATGGCCTGTGTATTTAACTTTTACTGAGTGGAAAAATAAACACCTCAACAAACACTCATTGTTTTCATTATTTGCAAACCTTATATTTGAACATGAGAAGTTACTGACACCGGCATATAATGGGAGTACATAGTGTGCACACAAGGCATGTTTGGCTGTTTTGTACAACAACACTAAATTTGTGAATAAGTTAATGTTTTCATATGCAGGGAAAACAGCTCAATTAAATATTGTTTTGGGGTAATATACAAAAGAATTAATATTATTCACTTGATTAGCGTGGATTTTGGATTACCTTACCAATTGACCAGAGTATGTGAGGATACAGGGCTGTGAATCTCATGGTTGTCGTGCTGCAGGTCTGGGTCCCTTCTTCTTCTTCAACTTTCACATGGGTCTTTAGAGGCAGCAGCATCTCAACTGCTGTCAGGAAGAGACTGAATAGACTAATTACGACAGCAGCTTTGTCAGTGGATGCCCCCTCGATCCAGCAGAGCTGGTGCGTGAAAGGTGAAATGATGGCTGAGTTACCGTCCCTCATGTCCTACCCCATGCTGGTCATCCTGCCAGCACAGAGAAGCTCCCTATGTGGCAGGCTGCTCCAGCCACAGTGTGTGAAGCAGAGATAACAGAGATTCTTTCTTCCTGCTGCAGTCAGACTTTCCAATCAACACTACAACCAGTAGACAACACCAACCAGAACCGACAATACACATGTGCAATATCAACTATAATATGCATTATCGATGTCAGTATTTCTGTAGTGCAATATATAAATATATAAATGTAATCTTCATTCAGTCAGTCTGCTCACTGTACTTTGCATTTTTAAACTGTTCACTCACTTAACATGCAAAAGTGTACATTCAACAATTCAATCGGTTACCAATGTATCTGCACTTTTTTAACTTATTTATTCACTTATTTGTTATGTCTTGCTTTTTTTTTACTCGGCTTTTTTTGTATCTTATTTTTCTACTGATGTCTCCTTACTAGTGTGCTATCCCATTTGCTGCTGAAACGTAAATTTTCCACCTGTGCTAAGATACGATAAGATAAGATAAACTTACCTTATTTAGTCCACCTCGTTAGCTGATAGTATGTCAAAATGCTGAATCTGGTTAAACACTACTAATACTACAACTACTGCTAACTAACACACAAACACACAAGTACACACACTCATAAACACTAAGTAACACGGAGATGAGTGTGCACCCAAAAAGATCATCATCCTCATCATCATCATCAATATTATTATTATAGTACTACTACTACTAATAATAATCAATTGTGTTGATACACAGCCCGTACCAATTGGTGGCGGTAATGAGCCAATTTATTGTTTGCTAACCGCCATAAAACATTACGAAGAAGCAGAGGAAAATTATTTCTGGCTCCAGTGGCTTGTTGTAACATCGCAACACGCTATCATGGACGGCCGAGGCAATGGTTCAGGTATGTAAGCTGAATGTTATGGTTCACGTTACATATTGGATGGACCACAGACATTTGAACGCTATTATTAGCCTGTTTTCCGGGTAAGTTTACATTTTGTTACTGAATATCCGTTAATGCTTCAAAGTTATGCGGATAACGTTAGCTATCGTTTTTTTTCTCCAGAGTTTAGCTTGCTAGCTTGCAAGCAACGAGCTGGCCTGAAATGCAGAAACTCCCATCGGGCGTTTTAATTTTCAGTTGTGTTTCCCCCCTCCAGTCAACATACTGAGCTCAAATGGGATTTTAAGGCTTGTTCACTGCCGTCCGCATCCATATCTGTGGCTAGCGTTAACTATACAGCGTGACGAACCAGAGGTGGCTAGCCCTTTGTTTGCTAACAAGCTAACGTCAAGGCTTGATTAGCTATTTGGGTTGGTGTAACGAGGGTTTTTTTTGGATACCTTGTTAATGGCAGCTAGATAATCTTGATCAAATGGGGTGTAGGACGACATGGACATTTTAATGTGTAGTAAATAAAATGGCCGCCCAATCGCTAAACAAATGCCAACTTTATCATAATTAATGCTATTTCTCTGTCTACCGAACATTAAATGGTTGTGTTAGATGTTTTCCATTACATCAATTAGATTGTTGGGCCTCCAGATTAATGTTATGGGTTGGTTAGTTACGCTGCGGTAATTACGAGTGAAATGTTAGATTTAATACACGCCCTCCGGGGAAATTTGTGTATACCAAATACATCTGCAACGAAGATATTATTAATTCAAGTTAAAATGTTGTACTTTAAAAACAATGGTTTCTTCAGTAATTTTTATCTAAAAATTATGAAGTTATACTTCTTCCACATGGTCTGCTAGGATTATTTAATAGGCTACTACTGTGAAAAGCTGCATTAAATGTATCCAAATCTCCTCTCCTTTGTAGGTTACTCGAATTGGGGAGGTGGAGGGTCAGGCAGCAGAGGTGAGCATACACTGAGTTTCATTGTAGAGTTGGATGATATCGTTGAGATACCATAGTTTCAACATGGGATGGGTGGAATGTTCTTAACTTGTTTTTATTCCTCACCACCACAGGTTCTGGTGGCTTCGACCTATATGGGGGTGGTTATAAGGAGTCAATGTCGGGGCTCGGTGGCTATGGAGGAGGTGGGCACATGAAGAGAAGTCTCTCTGGGTCATCCCTGCTTTCATCCTCAGGCACACATGCAGATGCACTCATAGCCAAGCTAAACCAGCGAGTGCACATGCTCAATCAGTTGGAGGGAGGAATGAAAGGGGGTCGTGGTGACAGGTAATAATTGTTCTGTTGCATGTTATTTATAGGCATACACCTTTTCGTTCAGTTTGTGTTTGGTATGGTGATTGTTAACTTTGCTCTGTTTTTAAATGGCAGTTTATGACAAGAGGAAGAAGCTACTCTAGATTAAATTACATTGTAAATTTTCAAGGACAGGCGAAAGCATGAAACTTTTGTAACTTGGCAAAAAGATTTGTAGGAGAGCAGCTTTTGATCATTTTAGTCCTTGAGTAGTCTTATGTTTATTTCTTCCAAAATCATTTTAGGCTAGAATATTTTTAAGTATGAATAAATGTCCACACATTTCCTGTCTTTATTTAGAAGGTAAAAATCCTAAAATATTAATTTCACAGAGCAATGGAAGGGAGGCTGTAGAGAAAATGCTGTCTTTCTAAATCTTGATCTGTATTTATTTGGCAAAATCTTTTATTCCAACCCTCGTCATATTGTCCTTTGTACAACTGTACCTTCCATTGCTCTCTTCCAATCTCTCTGCTTCTCCCTTGTGTTCAATATTCAATATTATAATATTATTATATAATACAATTTTCAATTGTTAGTTAATAGCAGATCAGTCAATGTGTAGATAATCTTTTTCGTAACCTTCTTATTCAAATGTAGTATAAGATAACACAAGCGTATGTCGTGCTAGCGCCTGGGTTTTTTCTTACAGGAATAGACATGCATTTTTTGCATTTTGCACCAGGTCTGCAGCTCTGACCACTAGAAGTATAAACTAGCAATCTAGCATGTGGTTAAATTTGTTGCAGTGTATTGGACTGATAAATTTGCTTCATTATATGGTAAACTGTATTGTATGCCGTCTATGTTAAGTTGCACTTCACACCTTGGTCAAAACATATAGTTCTTAATGTGGATGGGGACGAAGTATATTCAACTTCTTCATAAACTGGTGGGTGCATCGAATGCCTCTGCTTATGAGGAGCCTTTTAGTGCTCCCAGTTTACTGTGTTCTCCTGGTTTGATTTCTGTTGAAAGTTGCGTTTTCCCTCCACACACATTAAAAATGCATGGCCCTGTGTTGGAGATAAATTTATAGGCCGGGTTATCTGTTTGTAACAGATCAACATCTTTGCTCACAAAGCCAGTCTGTTATCAGCATTGCCTGTCTTGACTTTTTATTTTTTATTTTTTTGTTCAAGCATTGTATTTTTCTCATTCTCCAAGTGACCTAACCCTATGCCCCGGCTTGAGGTTACATGAGAGATGTGACATGAGATTCCAGGTGTAAACCAAGTATTACTGTGTCAAGCAGAATCATTTGTTGAAGGCTGCCTACTGCGTCTATATTAAAAAGCACTTGAGTCTCAAAAGCAAGATCAATTTGTAGAATCCCCTCTTATGTACTGACACATAATTCAGTCACATTCCAGTCTAATTCACCCAGTCTGTCTCGGGATATCACTGGTTCGAAAGGACCACCTTCTACATCTGACAAACTTTTACTAGTCAACAGATGGGGAAAAGAAATTGCATTTCCCTTAAGTTATCGGACACCTTTTGACCACCGATGGAGGATGGGTCGGACGAGTTTCTGCAAACCTTATCAGAGAAACAGTGCTATAATATGAAAAACCACAAGCAAACTGTTAACTTGTTTTGGATTATCAGTTTCTGATATTATGTGGTTCTCCAAGCTGGGAGTGATAAGAAAATAAAGGAAGAGTGAAAGTGAGACCATGGAGGAGAAGGAAGAGCAGGTGGAGAAATCCAAGCCTGTCTGCCTCCCTTCCTCCCTCGCTCTTTGCTCTTTATCATCCCTCTTCCTCCCTCCCGCAGGTTTGACCAGTACGAGTCATTTGACTCGCGCCCCACTTCGCTCACCTCCTCCCGAGATCTCTACAGATCTGGCGGCGGTAGCTATGGTTATGGCGATGGCCGTGGGGACAGCATGCTGTTGGGTCAGCGTGGAGGCTCAGGCTTCGGAGGGGGAATTGGGCTAGGGGGAGGAGGAGGAGGCTTCGACAGCCCCTCTTCCTATGGAGTCGCTAAGATGCGACAGAATATGAGGGACTCCTTCACCAGTGTCCAGGGAGGAGATTCTGGAGGTGGAGGATGGGCCGGAGCAGGCCGACGTTCCCCCAGAAGGGGTGGAAGTACCGGGGGTCGAGGAGTTGGAGGCTTTGGAAGCCGCAGGTCTGACCCCACTCCATTAGGCGGAGGTGGGCGAGGAAGCGGTGGTGGTGGCCAGTCCCACCGTGGCCACTCTCCAGGAGGTGGTAGGGGCAAGCTCCCATCCCTCCTTTCCAACCGCATGTACCCTGAGAGTGGGGGTTTCCATCAGGGTTCCACTCAAGGGCCTCACGACTTTCCTGGGAGGCATTTTGGAGGGGGCCCACGGGCTGGCCGTCAGCGAGGCCGAAAGAGACCCCTTAACAAAGTAAGTACCTGCAGCCAGGTTAGAATGCCCCCATCACAATGGGCATGAATGAAACCCTTCATAACTATTTCCCTATGCACCCTCATTCAGTTAGCAAGTCAGCCTCACCTACTGTGTAGTTAAAGCAATTTGTCCCAAATAATCACATTTGAAACATCACTTGCCCTCCCACCTCGTCCAGCCCTTGTTCAATCTGATCAGTAAAGCGTTATGAAGCTAACCTCCCTCTCTGTACGTAAAGGGCCCAATGACGCTCTTCAGTGTCCTGTTTACATGAACATATTCACGAATTCCCTCTGAATTTTATTCGGATTTTATTTTTCGTTTTCGCTCCACCCTTGGGTTATCCAAGGATAAAACTTGATTATACACTAATGTTAAAGGAATGTCCACAAACTGTTGACATTTCAGTTGTGTTCAATAGGATGTGACATGTCAAGAATTCACAGATGTGTGTAGAACGAAGAGCACTGGTTGTGTTGTCCAGGTGTTTCTATCCAGGGGTTTATTAATTGGTTTTGTCGACTATAGCAGGGGAAGCCACAGCGTGATGGCCAGAAGAAGAGAAAACAGACGCTCCCTGGAGCCGATGAGCCAGAGTCAAAAATGAGCAAGACAGAGAACACAGAGTCGGAAGCTCCTAGAGGTACTTGAAGGAAATCCTCACAACGTTAAATACGTGACACTCTAGAAATCAACAAACTTATGTCTTTGCACTGAACATTTGTATGTGTCCTGTTGATCGTCTTAATGATGGCTATTGGTAATTGGCTCCGTTTCTATAGAGCAAGTTGAGAAAAATGGAACTGAAGCTGAACCAAAGACTGATGCTGATGTGAGTAGATGCTTGTTAACAGCTCACTGTTGACAGTACCTGTAAACATTACATCTTATAGTCAAGTTATGCATTACAAAAAAGAATAAGTTTTGTTTTTCTCACAGGATAAGGAGCTGAAACTTGATGGAGTGATAGGTGAGCTCACAGTTGCAAGTTTGACTTCAGGTTCTCCTGAAAAAAAAGTTTTGGGTTTTTTTTTGCTGAGTGACGCAACGAGTTCAGTAAGACAAGATTTATGCAGGTTGAGTCCGAGCAGCAGCACGACGGCATGAATGTAAAGGGTTAAGTCACACAATCATTGCCTACAATGTCGTACTATACTTCATCTATCTGCATCAACATATATATAAATAAATCCTCAGATAATTATATTATATATTGTTTTTCTTTTTCAGCTGCACCCAAAGCAGAAGAAAATTCTCAAATGAGGAAGCAACAGGACAAACAATCTCCAGTCCAAGGTCAGGATAAGCTACCCAAAGCAAGAAAGAGAAGGGGCTTTCTGGAAAGGTTAGTTGAAATAGCGTTATAACAATGATGGATAATAACAGTTACCTGACTTCATCGCCCATCTTCAAATCAGTTTATATAAACCATTGTGACGGGACAGGAGCAGCGACACTTTCACATATTAGTCTGACCATAAGTGTTTAAGCCTTCATTTGTTAACTAAATTGATGAAAAAATAGAAGATATCATCGATACAAGTTACTCAGACAAAGCCATGATTGAGTGATCACGTGTCATGCTTTTGCAGCACTGAAACTGTAATTAGACTAACGTATTGCCATATCAGCAAAAAACACAAGCTTTTCAGCACCAATTTGGAGTGACTTACTGTTTAGATGTTGTAGTTATTGTTTGATGATTTGTAAAAATAGCTCCCATTCATTTGGCCTCTTAAACTCTTCAAAGTGTTTTAATCTCCAAGTAGGTAGAATTATATGCCCTTTTAGTGGAAAAAAATGCTAGATGATTATTTATAAACACAATAGTATACACAAGGATTATGTAACATTCAAATGGCTGCAAATCACTCAGATGTAATTTCTCACCGAACCTTATTTTCACAGTTTCAATCTCATCGTCCATTTAACTGTTTGGATTATGAAATAAAGCTTTGAAATCAGTATTTAAAATTTTTAAAATCTTTTCAGGGTGATGTTTGCTTGCTCTGTATGCAAATTCCGTTCATTCTACAAGGAAGAAATGGCAGCTCACATGGAGAGTCGTTTTCACAAGGATCATTTCAAATTCCTGGCAGGCCAGCTGTCCAAGCCCACTACAGACTTCCTACAGGTGACCAAACCATACAAAAGTGAATTGATACAGGGGTTGGAAAAATACTATGTGTACGTGTATGTGATGCAAACAGATGTAGCTTTACAAACAATAGCATTACTGGAGATACTGGTGCATACGAAAAGTTTACAGCAGGCATAAACTGTAATATATCTGAACTTTTGTCTTATAGGAGTATTTGCAAAACAAGTTTAAGAAGACAGAGCAGAGGGTTGATCAGTTGGAAAATCACAGTGCTGCCATCTGCCAGGTGTACAAAGAGCAGGACCTCACCAGGGGTAAGATGCTTGCATGCCTGACCTGAATGACTGGCTGCCTGATTGTGTGTGAGCAAGTGATCTCATTACAGACTTTCTCATATTTCTGTAGATCTTGGTATGGAGCACTTCATGAGGAAAGTGGAGGCTGCCCACTGCGCAGCATGTGACCTTTTCATTCCCATGCAGCCCCACCTGATTCAGAAACATATCAAGTCTCATGACCATAACTACAATCGTAAGGTATGGGACATTGGCTCACACATTCCAGAATTGACTCAGTATGAATCCTAATCTTAACTGATGGTGATAATCAGCAGCTAGTCTTTGAATCTCGTCTAGCTGTCATCCAGTATGTTGTACTTGTAAGTGGGTTAGTGATGTTGGTTATTAGATGTAATGATGTTTATCCTTTGGATGTTCTCCATGTATAATTCTTGACTTGCCTCTTTGTTTGAAGGGTATGATGGAGCAGTCAAAGAGGGCCAGTTTGTCTGTTGCTCGCAGCATCCTTAACCACAAACTGATTGGCAAGAAGCTGGAGAGCTACCTTAAGGTATGTGCAATGTTTCGGCTTTCACTGTGTAATTGTGTTAATTTGCTTGGTAAATGGTTTTGTTTTCTTGCAGTATAGAAATTTGGTTATTTTTGTTATTGTATACAACAATCGACTGAGAATCTATCTTTGATTGGCAGGGTGAGAATCCATTTACTGGGAACCAAGATGACCAGGATCCTGAGGATTCCATGGTGATGGACGTATCAGAAATGGAGCTAACGAGTGCTATGAAAACTGAGGAGACACAGGTCAAAGAAGAGCCAACTTCTGTGGAAGTTTCAGGTACGGAGGTAGCCGAAGCATCAACAGCGGCAACGCCAGCGGCAACAGCAACGGCAGAGGAAGAGAAGCTGGAGGGGGAACTAGGAATGGAGGCAGAGGAGCTACAAGGGCAGCAGGAAGAGGAGGAAGGATTTGAAGTTGGGGAGGAGGAGGAGGAGGAGGAGGAGGCTGAGGAGTATGTGGTGCATGATGAAATTGGGGAGGAGGGAGTACAGGCTGAACTGGAAGATGAGGATGAAGGAATAGAGGCAGCAGTGGTTGAGGAAGATGATAACAATAATAATCATGATGAATGACTTTTGCATCCTGTGACCTTAAAATAGGTCTGGACCACTTAATGACCCCTACAGTCTGTTCAAGCTGGTTTTAATGCCAGACCCATTTTTATTCATGCCTCACCCTCCACATTTTCATTCTTAGAAGTCTAAACATCCCTCTTTTTAATGTTTTGTGCATTTATTCAAATTGTTTTTATTTAGACTAATTTGTAAGACAATAAGAACATTGTCCAGTGGTGAGAAATTGTCTCATGTTCTCTAGTTAACACATTGCCATACCATTCTGCCCATTTATAGTATTTATGACTGTGATTCATGTTGCTGATCTACCCAATTCAATATAATCTACATGGTGGGCTTTTTATTCTACATCTGGGGCCATTCACATAGTATAAGGTATCTGTCAATAAAGTGAATTAGTTGATGGAATATGTATTGGAATGGAATTGGATGGAATCATTGTAATGTGTAACAGGCAGTTTTGTTCCCCTCTGTTGGTTACAAAATAAACATGTCAAAATACAGTTTCACTGACATTGATTTTATCCTGTCCATTTTTTAAGCAGTTTCTTTACTGCATGGCTGAGATTTTTATTGGACCAGGGACAACAGGACTTACTGTCACCAGATTTGCTAAACTTAATCATTCTCATCAAGCAACAAAAATGAAAGTACAACTTGTCTTGACAAGGAAGGGTAAATGTCAACAGTCCCTTCAGGCTCATTTTAGCCTGGGAAATGAGTGGTGCCACTGCATGACATCTTAAATTTGACATTGCTACGCGCATTAGCAATAAAGCTAATGGGTAGGGCTGCGGGTTTTCGTAGCACCTCGTGTCGTGTTAATCAACCTTTGAAACTGTACAGCCCTTTTATTATGCAAACATTTATAACTTGAGTCCAGTACCACCTTTGGCCACAAGAGGGAGTGCCCACAGCATCGGTGCCAGTCGGCATCTGATAATTACGAAACTGATATGAAATACTAAAACATATCGACTCGCGCGCAATTATCGTGGGAATCTCGCTACAGAGGTGCGATTTAATTTATGACAAGGTAACGTGTGCACGCTTTGGTCTACGGTGGGCACAGTTTGTGGTGATTTTGAACTGACATGCCAACATTGAATGGGTAGATTTTCTTAACAATCTATGGTTACATTTTTATTTGCGTTTAAATATTTTAAAACAATTCTATATTATGGTTGGAAATCATTACGTGGTATTGCATGATCTTCCCCGTGGGAGGGGGTGGAGTCGTGAAGAGGTGACATTCCGTCTGACAAACATTCAGCCGGCCCCCGTGCGTGTGACGTCATCGACGTCGAACGGGACGGTTTGTTCTGGATTTGGGGCGAGGAAGGTCTGCGCGCGCTGACAGCCGAACGAAGAAGGTAAAAATGGCATTTTTCTCTCTCTGTGTCGATGACACTGACACACTGAAAGAAAGTGCAGAACCCCGAGCATTCGATAAAAGTGTTACAACGTGCGCCAGTGCCATATTTCTCACGCTGTCAGTGTGCGCGTTGACAAGCGAAGCATGAGCTGTCTTCGCAGGCCTAGCACCGGTTCGGACACACGAGATAAATGGATTTTTGTCTTTTAAGTTGGGGTTTTTTGGTTTTATTTACATATCTTGTGTTGGATCTTCCGGGTGTTAACACTCGTGTTAAGGTCGTTTTCGTGGCATTGGGCGCTCCGTGCTGTCAATGTGCGTGTTAGCTGCACGTCGGTATTATGCTAGCCAGTTAGCTGCTAGGATGTTTGTTTGTAGCCCCGTAGGCCGTATTCGTGACATAAGTTACGTGCGTTTTACTGCGTAGTTTAAGCACGATGGCACAGAAGCTCGTGTGAAGTGCGGCGTACGTCTTTTCGGGAATATCTGTCCCGCTCTAGTACTATTCTGAAATGCCGTTTACGTGCGGAGCTGTCACTTGGTCTCAGTGGAGTGGACATGGCGAAACACTGACACGGACGGTTAGCAAGGCAACGGTACAATGACACTTCGACCTGCAGAATTAAAAATCAACGTATTACATCAAACTGTAGTTGTGTGGAGTGTGTTTATTTGCAGTTTGCAAGTATCGACGAGACGATGCTTCGTTAGCTACTTCGCTTTGCTCAAATACTAGCTGGTTTAAACAGCAAACGGGCCACGTATTTATATGGTAATGGTTGGTAAAATTCGGTATGTAAATTAGTAATAATTATCTGGCGTGTGAATAAGAGGTATTTAAGTAATGTTGATCTTGAACTGGGCAGTTAGATATACTGTAGCTACAGTCTGCTGTGACTGCGCAGTAATATTAAGATGGTGCAAGTGATAGATCGCGCAGGATATGATTTTATTTGTTATGAATCTCCATCACAGTTGGATGAACGTATGTAATTTTTTCCAATTGTGGGGGGACTTTTATTCGGCTGTCAATTCATGAGGCCATTTACAGTTAACATGAAGAACAGCTTTGTTACAAGTGTTGATGGAGTGTGCCCCCCTCCTCCATGCACCTTGACAGTTGTACCACCAATTTTGCTTGGATTTATTTCAAATTAGGGAACACACATTTTGACAAGGAATCATTAGACTAAAGACAATTTAGATAACTTACGTATTCTTTATTGTTTCACAGGCAATAGGTTAGAGCAAAAAGCATACCTTCGTAGAGAGGGGATGATGTACTGGTTGTCTTTGTAATCAGAGTGCTAGTAGTCACAGAAAATGGAGTAATTGTTCTTCAGTGTTTTCGTAAAGACAGAATGAAAGAGAAAGAAGTGAAGCCCTTCCTAAACTCATTACTGCAACTGTACAAGGAAGGCATCAAGCAAACATGCTTGGTAGAGTGGTGGAGTTGGATTTACACATTATTTTGTGCGCAGGACAAGTCTTTAAACCTACGACTGAATAAACTTTTTCTCTCAAAGTCCTGTGAAAAAAACAGAGTCTCTTTAATATGTTAAGGAAAAATAAGGTCCCAACAATTACTGTATTTATATAATGGGCTAAATGCATAACGCAACCAAAACTAATTCTGACATCAAGACCTTTACAGGTAATAGTTGCTCAATTCTTAATGTTCAGTAGTACTGACTTATTGAAGAAAAACAAATAAAATGTCAGTGCATCAGCAGCATTTATGGCTATATACAAAATATTCAAGTTTCTCTTCAGAAAAAATCATCTTTGGCTACATGTCTGTGATGATCATGCTCACCATGCGGTCGGGGAGCATCTGGGATTGCCGGGGTGAACAAGAGAAAGATCTGCAAGAATGTGTCCATCAGACACCCTTTCTCAGTGTAAGAGACACAAGGAAAAGATTAAAATAACAAATTCTTCATTCTAATTTGTAATAATTTTAATGAATCATCACAATTTGATCAAAAGACAATTGGGTCTTTTCTTATGCAGACCTTCATTCACACTGTGGTTGACCTCTGGCAAATGCTTTATTAGTTTTCTTTCTTGTTTATTAGCTGTCAAGCCAATTTTCTGGCACGTTATTGCCACCCACTGGGTTGTGACAAAATTGCAGAGTACTCGAGGACGTGAAATTTCCCTCAAGGACTTTTTATCTTTGAGTAGTCCAATATAATCGAGTATTCGTGACAGCCCCAGTTTACTTTCTGCAGAGCCTCTCTACATCACTAGTGTTTTTTCAGGTGTTTACACAGACTGCCATGTGTTTGCTACGTTCAATTTATTAGCTCTCTGTAGTCTGGTAGTGCCTGTGAAAAGTGGCTTATAATTGCTTTTTTAGCTATTGATTATTAGTAGTTACTGCTGTTAATGCCAAACTGTTTTCACTGCTGCTTCAAATTGAAACAACACAAAGGCTCTTACCGTGAAATGCTGGCTTTGACATCAAGTTTAGTGAACTGCAAGCAATGCTGCAAGTTCTTACAACTGAAACAAGTCTATATAAGATAACGCATTTTTCATTGCTTTTTGTCAGCTGACTAGTCTTAAATAATGCAGTGAGGAACGGTTAAACGAGAAGCAAGTACAGCAAGCAGATAAATTCAGGTTTTGGGATTTATTGATGTTTAGGTGAATGCTTTGTATGGAAATAACATTTAGTTGTATATAAACACTCATTACAGATGCTATAAGCCGTAGGAAATATGCAGGACAAAAAATTAATCAGCTGTTGCGGAATCCTACACATTTTAAACGATTAGTTTTCTTTGCTTATCTTTAATATCTTTTGGATGGATCGTCCCAACAAGTAGAATCGAACATTTACTTATAACTTCTGTATATTCTTTGCCATAACTACTGTCTCAGGGTGGAACAGATGTTCCACGTTTTCTTTTTCTCACATACACATTCCCTGTTTGGAGAAACTATTTAAATTATCCCTTCAGTACAATACATTACATTACTACTTTAAATTTGTCATTTTAGTTCCAGATGTTTATTTGGTCTCTTTTTATTCACTTTTCTGTGTCCTGCTCAATCTACAGAACTACACTGTCATTGCAGTGAATGAAACAGTAAAATGTCTGTTTTAATGTTAAAAAGTAATCCACTAAATTCTAACTAATTTGTTGGACATAACCAAAACATGGTTTGGAGTGGGGAGTAGTACGACTGTAACAGTGTTACAGCAGCATTATAGTAAATATATGGACAAATATTATAAAATCAGCTAGTCATTATATAATATTTGTCAGTTGATGAATTTCCAACAGTCTGCCTAAGTTTATACCTTGGATCCTGCAATTCTCAATTTCTCTCCCAGGTGAGACATTCGTGTAGTGAGGTTTCCTGGCTCCATCAGCGTGTCGCTGATCAACCTCCAGGATTACCTCCACAAATCTCCACCATTGAGTCATGATCACACAACTGAAGTAAACCAAGGCTGCAAAGCAACAAACATGTAAGTCCCTAAACATAATTTGTGTTTACATTTAAATGCGTTAATATTCATCAACTGATATGCCAATGTCTATATAGGAAAATATTCCCCAAAACATTCCTTTTCCATGCGACATTTTTCAGCTTCAGTTTGTGCAGCAAAATGTTTTACAACAGCTTTCTCTAATCAGCACTCTCTGTTTCTTTGATGTTGTTTTTTCTTTAAATATTCTCATTATGTCCGCACTGATTTTTTGCAGACTTTCGCACAACACCATGCACATATATATGTTCTGTGTGCATCAAAATAACACGTAAAAACCACATAAATAATGATTTCTAAAAATACCATACTATGATGCTTAACTTGAAAAGTTAATTCACTATGTAAGGAGTAATACCTGACGAAATAAAAAAATAGAAATATTAATAGCTTGGAAACATTTTGAAATGTTAGTAGAATTAGATGGTCTTAAAATGTCACATTTTCTTTGAATGCGGCAACAACAATCCCTCCCCATTGTTGAGTCAGAATTTTGACACAACTCCAGTCTGCTGATAAGGAGTCAAGGCAAAAACACACTATTAAAAAGTTAATGAAAAGATTCTTTTAAATTGAGTAACAATCTGTGCTGCATTACATAAGAGATATTCAAATTCGCTAATAAGAAAACTCTGGAGACTGACTAATTATACATTTTGCCAGATTTCATTAAATATCAGTTACACTTGGTTGTTTGGGCACTTCTGTTGCTGCATCGTTGGATTAAATTTATTGTTTATCATAAGGATTTGCAGTAGCAAATGGCCAGTCTTCCTGGGTCTTCAATGCAATTGAATACAAATACGTTAAAATATATTACTGTTAAAACATGCCGTTAATCACACACAACATTTAACGTTTTTTATATATTATATTCAAAAATGAAAGAAACTAAAGAAGCAAAAAAAGACAAGCCTTCATAGGAAATACATCTTTAGTCCATATTTAAATTATTGATTGTCAGATATAAAAAGCTGAAATTATTTTCAATTCACAATGGCTTGATAAATTACTGCTCTTTTTAGAGAATTCATTTTTGGCTTAGGTCACAGAAATATATTGAGTTGCTAAAATAACACCCAGTTGGAAAATGGAATGTGTTCTGTAGTTATTAATGCCTTTTGTGTCTAAATGATCAAATGTCCAACTCTGTAATAGTGTGATTTCAGTAAGTTTTATTTTTTTGACATGATTTGAGAGGTTAGCCCTCAAACACAGTTGCAATGTTTCTCTTTCTGTTTTGCAATTCACCAATTGCACAATGTAGTGTGACATATTTCCACTTTGCGCACTGCCCGTGTGTTTACATTGTGACAATGCTAAACTAACGTTCCCCTGGTCTGCAACCTGATCCCCACACTGGGCTTTCTCATTTTTAAATTTATAATATCACTTTCACACACTTTTATTGTTAATAGTATTTACCATTTTTGTACCGAGAGAGTTTTTTGTTAGCATTGTTTTATCCATCTTTAGATAGTGAGGTTAGCCTGTGAGCTAGCCTAGCTGGCCACTAATAAAAAAACGCCGTCAATTTTTTGAGGAGTGAGGTCAACTCCAAAGAATTTTGCTGAGTCCCTCTTTGGTCTAAGATTTGCTCTGTGAGTTTTCACTCCTCTCCAGGTGATGCTGAGCTTAGGTCAAAGTGGGAAGTCAACATTTGAAGGGAGGTTTTCACCGTCACCAATCAGTGCAGGGTGTGTAGCTGGCATTTTCTAGCAGAAGATAAGATCGAAACTCTGAGTAGATTTCATCGTCTTACAAAAGGGGCATTGCCTGTGTTGTTCGAGTGGAATGTCTTCCAAGTCTGTCAATGTGTTAGCGCTCAAGAAAGAAGAGAAAGATGTGTGGCTAAGTTTCAGACATTGAGATGATAAAAAACCCCATCAAAATTGCCATAAAAAAACCCAAACATAAACTCTACACAAAAATGGTTAACACAGTAAATACTATTAACAAAATGTGCAAAGTGAACCATGAAACTGAAGTAATTAGTTAAATGACGAAAAAGTGTGTGTGAGTCTGTTTGGGATCAGGTTGGAGGCAATGGTGAGGTAGGTAACGTTAGTCTACCGTTGACGGGAAGTAAACGGGTGAGCAATGCAGAAATCCGTCACACTACATTGTGCATGTGGTCAATTGGACGACATAGGAGATAGGGAGAAAAATCATTGCTGTTTCAAATAGTTTGATTCTTAAGACTGACAATTCACAAATCATCTTGCCAGTGAAAATCAATATAAAAAATGTTGCAGATCATTTATTAGATGTGTTTTTATGCCTAGCTGCATCCAAACAGAACACACAGTGACACTGATTTTGACATAAAGAGCACACAGCAGCATCTGTGTTAATCTAAGCTACACTTCTCCCATCACACTGCGTTTGGCTGAGCAGGGCTAAGTTAAGTCAGTAACAGTAGCAGGTTACACGCTGGTAGCCATGCTGCACAAATTACCCAGTGATTTTAAGAGGTAAAGCTTACTTTGTTTGCCCGGTCATCAATTTTTACATGGAGGCACCATCCCAGATGTCCCGCTCACTCCCTTGCCATGTCCCACAGCTCCTACTGAAGGACTTCTACTATATATAGTGCCGTTATACAGCTGTTTCCCTAACACACTTCACACAATTAAGACCAAATACAGGCGTCCCTTGCCATTCAAGGGATTTCCATTTGCGGTTGTGATAATTCATTGTCCAGTCATGAATAATTTACTGGTAATATATTTTTTTGTGGCGTACCGTGAAAAGCAACGTCATAGAAAGACGCGGGCGACTCACTTGGTAGAGCACATGCCACATACTACAGCGATGCAGGTTTGATTGCTACCTATGCTTTGCTGCACGTCATCCCCTCTCTCTGCCCTGTCCTTCCTGTTGATCTCTACTGTACCTATTATAATAAAGCAGAAATACCCAAAAAAAAAATTTATTTAGGATTGCTTTAAAAAGGGAATTCTTTTAGATTCCCTCATAATATAAAGAGAGAAAGTCTTTATATGTTACCATAAAGGAAAGAGATGGTGACGCATCTACAGGTACGGGGGGAATTATTTGCGGATTAACACACTCGTGCTCCCCCTGACATCCCTAACCCATACCCATACATAAGGGGATGCCTGTATGAACACCTACTGCAACTTTATTTTGGGCCAGCTGTTTCAGTTTAGTCCTCTTGTGTGGGACTGAATTTATTTGTAACATGTTAGTTTGATTGTTTTTCAACTGTCCCCAAACACTTGTTTATCATGTCTCGGTATTGTTTATATTGTACATATCTAGTGTGTATTATTTCATTTATTCTAAAGATTGTATGCTGTCATTGTTCCACCTATATTTGCACGTTTTATTTATCTCAATGGAAATGTTTATGCAGACTTTAAATCCTCATCTGAAATTGTTTTACAGAGCTAAAAAGATGGCAAATGTTTGTAGATGTGACTTTAAGGAACATCTCTAAGTAAGACACCTAATAAAAAAAATGCCATAGAAAGTGGCATGATTTACAGAATACATAAAAAAATGCAATTGATATTGTATTTTACAACCAAATATTGTTGTAATATCCTGTTTGGAGGTGTCTGGCAGTTCCACCCCAAACACCATTCTTGTAGTGCATAGTAACTGCTGTAATTGTTTGGCAGTACTGGTATTATATACTTGTAGAAGTCTGTAAGAAAGTCTTTAATTTACAAGTACATGATCAAAGAGAGCCCCTACATACTGCCCTCCCAGATTTTTCTCTAATTAGAGTGCATTACTACTGGGAAAGGTGCTACTGTGAGATGATTAATTTAGTCGAGATACTACTAAATTCATCAATCAGCTTGTACTGATTGGGGAAATCAGCTGGCATTGAGTTCAACTGGACTTAGAACCTACCAAATATTTGCCATATAGTTGATCATTTTCAGAAGATTCATACTTGAATAGATACTATACAGATTCCATTAGATCCTAATGAACTGCAGAGTAAGAATTATTGTTAGCAGGCAGTGCCCACCCAGAAAGAAGCTTTCTACTTTCACCAACAGGAGAAGCTGCAGCAGATGATGCGTCACCAACAGTCACAAAAAGATTTAGTATCTTCAAGAAACAAAATCTACCATTGCAGGCTTTCCCTCTTACTCATACAGATGCCATTGAAGGTAAACTCAACACACAGGCAGTAACATAGATGTACGTTAGTGATGAAAGCTATAGGACTTTTGCCACTCTCTACATCTGTTATGCTTATTCTCATCACTTATTTTGTTTTATTCTTGTAGCTTTGTCTGTTGCGTAAAAAGTTGTGCACTTGCAGTTCACTTTAAGTTTTTAATCTTATTATAATCATATCAGAAATGTACTGACTGTAAAGCCCTATTTAGACATTTAGTTTTCTGGACATGTTATTATTACAGAATGTCCATAATTTTAACATGCTGTTTGCACTGGATAAGAGATTGCAATGGAAGTTACAAAATGATGCAACAATCCACAAATGCATCATTTTGAAATGTCCACAATTTATGGGTTTTGTTGTAAAAGTGATCTGGTAGGGGGCAATTATCTCAGCTTAGTTGTCTGAAAAGTGCAAGTTGTTTGAAAAGTATTGTTCATTTTCTGGAAGTTCTCTGTCCACGGTGTCCTCTTAAAAATCCATTTGCGTTAGACCAATGAGATATACATGATGGTTGTGGTCACAGAGTCAAGAGCTGCTTCAAGTGCTTCCATTATTTAGTAAAATCAGGCAAAAACACAGGAAATGACTGAATATTGTAGACATGTAAAATTCGAGCTTGATTGCTAGATTGCTGATTTTCTTTTTGTTTTTTACTCAGGCTTTTTGTAGAAGACGAGACGTTGCAATCTTTGCTATTGTGAGCAAACATTATAATGAATCTGTTGATATTTTTTTTCCCGCCTCAGAGAGTCAAGCGAGGAGTGTGATGGCCTGAGGGGTGGTCCCCTGCTCCTTCCTACCCCTGTCAGGTCCAATCTGCCCAAACTGTCTGCACATACGCTGCAAATCACCACTGATATGGGGGACGGACTGGAGGCAGGCAGCAGTCAGAACCCTCCCTCTGCCCTACTGCCTCTCCCCTTTAACCCTCCACCCCCTGAAACATGGAATCCCTCCAGACCCAAACGACAGACCAACCAGCTACAGGTACAGCAAAGTATGGGGGGGTGGATGTTTTTCTTGCACAGCATTTTTTACAGGCAATCTGTGGGGGTGCATTATGATTTTAGTAATTTCAGATGACAGATGACTGAAGATGACTTTGCTCTCTTTCAGTACCTGCTAAAAACGGTGTTGAAGACTTTATGGAAACACCAGTTTGCATGGCCTTTCCAAGCTCCTGTAGATGCCATCAAACTCAATTTGCCTGTGAGTTGTGTGTGTGTCTGTCTGCATTCGATGTGTAAGACACAGGATGGGAGTATAACCTAAGAATGTAACATAGTCTTGTTTTTCCCTCTTATTTTTGATTGAATTGTGTCCAGACAGTGTACTTACACTTCACCTGCTCTCTCTAGGACTACTATAAGATCATCAATTCCCCTATGGACATGGGCACAATAAAGAAACGTTTAGAGAACAACTACTACTGGAATGCACAGGAGTGTATCCAAGACTTCAACACAATGTTTACTAATTGCTACATCTACAATAAGGTAAAACTGTGCTATTTGCCCCAAAAGATTTATCATCTCATGATATGCAAAATTCATGAATTTGTGGTTAAGATTTTATGCTTAAAGAGTAAGGGACCTATTCAGATGATCCTTTGTGCACCACGGCGCCTGGCGTTTAGGGCGTGTCCAAGTCTATTTTGCTATTTAGACATTGTGTAATCTCAGTGCACAGTGAGACCCCCAGCTCAAAGGGATAGTATTTAGGCTTGGAATTGATCATAGGCCTTCTTTGGGCCAATCATGAATTGAACTAATCAGAGCGTCTCCTGCCATTCCCTTCAAAAGCCAAGTGCGCCTGAGAGACTAGACTCTTGGTGGCAGAGAGACGAGGAAACAGATTTGCTTGTGCATGAGGTGAAAGCAGTAGTTTAGTGTAGTGTAAAGTCTATGCACAAAAATATAGAGTGATTTTCATACAAAACTTACTCTGTAAACGTGCAGGCTACTTTAGTTTCATACCGTGTCATTTTCATACTGAAACTCCCCTGAGGTTAAGGTGGTGAAGGCCTGAACAGAGCCGTAAGCTGTGCAAAAATGTCAGGAGACATCAGAGGAAAAGAAAACCTCAACCCGCATATGTAAGGTGCATCGTAATGCTGTGCTCATTACATAGTAGAAAAACACGATGCAATAGTAAACTTGCGCTTCGATGTAGATTGAGTTGGTTTTTAAGCGTTCTGCTGCTCCACAATAGCAAAAAAAAATTGCCTGTTCACTCCCCGTTTTAAGACCAACAGACCCGTGGTCGCTGGGTGCAAGTGCACTTGCTAATTATACAACGTGGGCACTGGGTGTGAAAATAACAACTGCGACGGTTATACACGAGCATTGGGGTGACACCACATGCTAATGCACAGCTTTGCACAAGGTGTAAGATAGGGGGGTAAGATTATTTAATTTTTTGATTATATAATTGGTTTCTTCAACCTGCAAATTAAGAAAAATGGACACGTAAGACCCTCTAAAGTTTTCTGTATCTTTGTTTAGCCTGGTGACGATATTGTCTTAATGGCGGAGTCCTTGGAAAAGCTTTTTCTCCAGAAGATCACAGAGATGCCCCAAGAGGAGACTGAGATTGCTGTGGTTACCAAGGGACGTGGTGGGGCCAGACGGGAATCAGGTACAATTTTAAGTAGGATACAATGTGATCAAATTGTCTCTTAGGAGAGAGGCTGCTTGTGCTGCCTCGAGAGCTCCCCTCTCCCTTCCAATGGCATAATACATTGTTATCAGTATGGCTGTTTTGAGGAGGGATCGACCAATATCGTTTTTTCAGGGGCGATACGGATATTGATTATCGTACATTCAGCCGATATTTCAAGCAGATATTCAGTTGCCATAAATCCTTAAATTTTTGTTTCATATGTTTAATAGAATATTTTGTAAAAACATAAAATATTTGAATAACACGTTTTTAACTTCCAAAACACATTTTGACATTTTCTTGCCATGTTTTGCACACCGCCTTCACTGGTGATGGTTCTGTTCTACAGCTATCTACAATGGAAAAAATACTGCAACTGATTATTTAATTCAAAATAAAGGCAGTTTCAGTATATGCTCCGTGTGCAGTATGTATTTACTATCAATTATCAACTTGATGCACTGTGAGTCTGTAACTACTACATTCAGAATAATCTGTTGTTATGATATTTCAGTGTGCTTATACAAAGAAAATAAAAGTATCTTTTAAGCGGAGGGGACTGAGTTCTGAGTTCACGTTGAACAGATCACCCAATCTTACGTTAATGTAATGAGTCAACAAGTTTATTGTGCGACTTGTGTAAGAATGCATGCTGCGCCAGAGGAACGCACGTAAAAGGAGACTTTTTTCTTATTGCTTGCGCTGTTTAAGAAATGTCTGCACCGATGAAATGAAAAATAAAGAATATCACGACCGATAATGGGACCACAGTGGCTTAGTGTTTAGTACTCTTGCCTCACAGCAAGGTCGTGGGCTCGACTGGAGTTAGCCCCCAGCCGCTGATGTGTGTGTTTACATGTGCGTGTGTGCTGCCTTCTGCTCCTAATAGGTAGCATGGGTTAAATGCAGAGAATTAATTTCCCTACAGGGATCAATAAGTACCTTTCTTCAAACTCACTCTGCTGCACCTCTTTCTCCTCATACAGTGAATCACTTTGATAGGTAGCTGTAACTAATCAAACCAGCTAAGCTTGAATGTACGGTATTTAATTTGTCTGTACTGGTTGCAGAGCTTTATTAAACACACCTAACATTTGAACATTTATTGTTATAATAAGCCTTTATTGACCCTGGCTCCTTATGTAGGCACACCCTGCCCTCCTGCCATTGTTAAACCTAAATCTATCCATCAGATTTAATATGAGTCTCAGAGTGCTTGCTGTTGACGAATTCATAGTGTCATTTCTGTCATACTGCCATTTTTGTGTTCTCTTAATCTGTATTCTTACCCTCTCATCCAGGTCTGATCAAGTCAGATTCAGGCCACGAATCGTCGTCCCCCTCCTCCACCCCGCATACTCGAGCCTTCTCATCTCCTTCAACCACCCCGCAAACATGTGCCCAACTCGCTGCTCCTGCGCCGCCCAGCTTATCCTTGGCTCAGCCACAGCCCCCACGTGTGCCTCCTACACCCACTGCCCATGCACCCCATTTGGTACCCCCATTCTCCCTCTCGGCCTCAGATGTCCTGACCCAGGGCATAACCTCTGTTCCCACGCCAGCCCCAACTCACCCAGGACTCCTTCCCTCCCCACTGCATCAGAGCTCAACAGCACCCATCAAGGTAAGAAGATGAAGTGATGACCTGCTATTTATACACTAGACATTAAAATTTGCTGTCATTTTAAAATCTGTGTTCTTTGACAGCAAAGGAAGAGCCAGAAGAGGAAAGCAGACACCACCACACCTACCGCCAATGACCAGCTCAGTGAATCTTCTCCGGTCTCTGTTGAGATCCGACCACGCAGGGAGAGCAGTCGCCCATCAAAACAACCCAAAAAAGATGCATCACAGCCAGACTCTCAACATCACCTGGGTCTTAGTGGTGGTTTGGACATGGGAGGCACAGCAACACCAAAACGTCAAGAACAATTACGTTCCTGTGCACGTCTGGTCAGAGAGATGCTGTCCAAGAAACATGTGGCATACGCTTGGCCCTTCTACAAGCCTGTGGATGTTAATGCTCTCGGCCTCCATGACTACCACGATATCATCAAACACCCCATGGATCTCAGCACCATCAAGGTGATACTACGTGGATTGGTGACCAACATGCAATGAAACAATTTTCATTAAAGTAGAACTTGGCTTTGGTAGTTCCAGGACTGGGACAGTACCAAATATTTTTTTTTACACAAAAATCAAATCTATATTTAAGAATAAGCCAAGAATACCAAGAATCTGACCAAGTATTCACTTTATTTATTCACATAGAACGTAGAAAGTGAGTTCGTAATTATATATGCAACTGTATATATGTGTTTGTCCTTTCAGAGAAAGCTGGACAACAGACAGTACAGAGATGCTCAAGAATTTGCTGCAGACGTCAGATTGATGTTCTCTAATTGTTACAAGTACAATCCACCAGACCATGATGTGGTTTCCATGGCACGCAAATTACAGGTATAAAACACAGTCTGAATACTGCCAAGCAAATTACAATAGAAAAATCCTGTGAGCTCGGGCCTTTACTTCCTAGTTTAACCTGCTAAACTCTCGCCACACAGGATGTGTTTGAGATGCGATTTGCCAAAATGCCTGATGAGCCAGAGGAGCTGGCCCCTGTTCCCACCCCATCACCAGCCCTCCACCCTGCCCCCTCCACTCGACAAGCCCTGCCTCCTTCTGCAATCTCGGGTGACAACAGCTCCAGTTCCTCTGAAACAGAGTCTTCAGCAGGAGACTCGGAACAAGAAAGGCAACAGCGTTTGGCTGAGTTACAGGAACAGGTTAGAGGATGGAAAATGAAGGGGGAGGGAGGCTTATGAGAAACAACAGGTGGGTGGGCCACGCAAGAACAACTTTACCAAACGTGGGTGAAGGCTGAAACACAGAAAAAAAAATGCATCCTACTGTTTGTCTTGTGCTGCAATTGTCTTTGTCTGTGTACTGTAGCTCAAGGCAGTTCACGAGCAGCTGGCAGCACTTTCCCAGCCTCAGGCCAGCAAGCCCAAAAAGAAAGAGAGGGAGAAGAAAGAAAAGAAGAAGGAAAAGCACAAGAAGAAGACGGTTTCAGAGGAACCTGTGGAGGCCCCTCCCTCTGCACTGCTCCAAACTTCCAAGAAGAGCAAAAACAGCAAAGAAGCAATTATTACAAAGAAGGACAGGAAAAAGCCCGGGTAGGTTTTGTAGTATAGTAGAAGTAGTGGAAAAGCAAAGCCATTAATGCTGTGTTAACTGGAACTAATCAAATCGTTTGTGTGTTAAAGTAAAAAAGAAGTAATTAAGAACAGTCGCCCAGTTGTGCCGCCGCAGCCTGGGCCAACCCCTCTTGTCCCCTCAGCATCTCTTGAAGCAGAGGATGACATGGGTGTGTATATTTTAGAATGTATACATTTACCTTTTTATATGTTTCAATTTTGCCTTTTTGTATACAATACTTATTCTTGTGACCCGGTGTGACCCTGCCTACATATTATTTTTCCTTATCAGATGTTTTTGCAGGCTTGAACAGTGAAAGGTGTAAGCCTATGTCGTATGAGGAGAAGCGTCAACTTAGCTTGGACATCAACAAATTGCCCGGTGACAAACTGGGCCGTGTTGTGCACATAATCCAAACACGTGAGCCTTCGCTGAAGAACTCCAACCCAGATGAAATTGAGATAGACTTTGAGACTCTGAAGCCCTCCACGCTGAGAGAGTTGGAAAAATATGTTTCCAGCTGCCTTAGGAAAAAGAAGAAACCAACAGGTTGGCTGTTTCTGAGCTCATGCATTGCAAAAGCACACACATCATACTCTGTTTCTAATAAGTCTCATGGAACTCTTACTCCAGAGTTTGACTTTGCCCCAGAGTGTTAAATTTGCTGAGTAGAGCTGACAGTATCTAGTCCCGTTGTTGGTATTTTACAATTGCAAGATACAGCAGTAATGAGTGCTTGTAGCAATGTCCTCAACAGCTTAAAAAGCATATCCTAGATAGCACTATTAGGCAGGTTTTTATTTTTAAGATAATAAAATAGCAATAATTTAGTCAAGTCCTTTATCTCATCTTTATCTTTCAATTCAAATAATTTATAATTTAATTTATTTATAAATAATCACAATTTATAGCATATTTTTCCACAAAGCTCTTTCTTTACAACGTTCACTGTTTTCAGTAGTCTTTCTACAGATGAGGAGTTTGGAGTAATGAATGTTGTCGTGTTTTTGTCAATAGACAGGCCTTTGGAAGTGACAAATGTGATAAAGATGAAGACAGGATCTTCATCTTCGGGCAGCAGTGACTCGTCTGATGACAGTGAAGATTCTGAGAATGGTAATGCGTATACACTATTGTCTAAATGTTTCAAAAAATTGTTATCGTGATACAAATTGTTGTGAATGGATCCATTTTTCCCCGTTCTCCCTGCTGTGTTTGCGTTTGTCTTTCTCTCCTTTCATCTTTTTTCCTCAGAGTTCACTTAATGTCAATCTTTCAGGGCTGGTTCCCAAGCAACAGAAGAAGACTTCATCAAACAAGGACACAAAGAGACTACATCATCAGTCCCTCAGCAGTGGAGCTGGCCTAGTAGTATCTTCTCAGCCCCAGCCTCAGACACAACCTCAAGTGGTCCAGTCTAAACCACAATTTGTCCCTCCTCCCCCCGTTCCTGTCTCTGTCCCAACTTTGGACTCCTCTCAGCTATTGGGTTCTGGATTTGATCCCTTGGCCCATTTCATGGACCCTCACCTGTCCCAATCGAACTCAGAGCCGAACCCAATCAGCACTGCTGTTGGTGCCCCAGTTGCTACCGGCCTCCTCAACGCAAACCCACCCACCACCCAAACGCCCACTGAGACGCACCCTTTCCTAAACCATCCCATCGTACCTTCACCGGGTATGTACACATCATTAATCCTTTTTAAATATCTTGGTTGATTTTTGGAAATGGTTACTGATTTTGTATTGTAGTGACGATATGTAATTACTTCTGTCCTCCCATTTCATTCTCTCCATTTCCTCTTCAGCTATCCACAATGCTCTTCCCCAGCAACCATCAAGACCTAGCAACCATGCAGCACCACTTCCTCCGAAAATCTCTCAGCCTACCCCATCCTCACTCAGCTCTCTGCCTCCATCCCCATCACCACAGCTTCACCCCTCGCTTCCCCTCTCCCTCTCCCAGCCTGTCCCCCGGCCCCGCGTCCCTTCACCCACGTCACATGGCATCTTGGGTACTGTCTCGGCACAACCTCCTCAAGCTCTGTTGGAAGATGATGAAGAGACGACGCCCGCCATTTCTGAAACCCCACCACCATCACTGCCTCTCAGTCAGGTCCACACATACCTGCAGTCGCTCCAGCCCCGGCCTCCTGCGCCAACGCAGCCACCACAGCCACCGCAGCCACTGCACACACATATGCATTCACCTGCGCAGGCCACCTCCCAACTCATGCAGTCAATACATACACAGGCTATAACCACACCCTCCATGGCCCTGCCACAGAGACACAACACGGGCCGTACGCACATGCAGCCGTCGTTTACACACACACACATCTCAACACGGCAGCAGCAGCAGCAGCAACAGCAACAGCAGCAGCAGCAGCAGCAGCAGCAGCAGCAGCAACAGCAGCAGCAGCAGAAGGGTATGGCTCCACAGCAAAAGGTACAGCAGATGCAGCATCAACAACATTCATCGCCACGCAACAAAGCAGAGCCTTTCCCAATAGGTAAGATCATTTTAGGAAGAAACCTATTGAGGGAATAAACATTACTGTGTTCATGACTGTGCACTGATACAATTGTATTAAAATGAGTAATGAATAAAGCTGCTTCAATGTCATTTTTAAGGCTGCCTACCAGAGAGCCCTTCGTCATTGATGATGCATTCCCCTCAGATGCCTCAGTTTCATACAATGGGACAACAGTCACCCTCTCAGACCAAGAAACAGGTCAGTGATTTATGTCTTTATGTTGTCTTGGCATGTACAATTTTAAGTTACTTCGGAATTTTGATTTTTAATTCAAACAGCACAAGAGAGGGAGAGACAGAGACACAACGCAAGAAAGGGAGAGGGAGAGAGAAAGATGAATTTATTACTGATGACGTGTGTGCATCATCTATACACCTGTACCTGCCGCCCCACAGAGCTGATGTGAGAGTCAATCAACTCCCCACCAAAAAAAAAAATAATGTAGGGAGAAGTATTGATAAGAGTATTATGAGAAGATAAGAAACAGTTTTGATAAGCAGTATAAGTATACATAATTATCAACACCCATCCCTGGTATATAGGTCCGTTTAGTCATTCAATCATACAGAAATAATTAAGTAAACTATTCTTTTTATTTTTTATATTTATTCCAAAATATTATTTTTCAGGAATCAATATTTTGTGGTTTAATGAAATTTGACAATCAAGATTCTTAGCCGAAACATCCAATTTTGGTTCTTCATGTATCAATATGTACCAAATTCATATTAATGCAGTAATTTTATAACGATTGGTCATTTTCAGAAGAGAAAATACATAAATTAAAATAATTCTTAGTGCTTTACTTAAGAGAACTTTTCATTACAGGACTTTAAGATTTAATGGATTAGTTCTCCATTGAGGTTTTGTCAATTTCAATTTCAGAAATTATTTCACAGTACTATATAGCAGAGTCATTGTAAACTATATAAATGTACTGTGTCTCCCTGTAGGAACAGAGGTCCAACCTGGTAGTGGTTAAAGAAGAGAAGCCCTCCCAGTCACCAGTACTGCCGCCCTCCCCATTCAGTCCCACCTTGCGTCAGGATGCACACAAACGCCCGGACAACAAACCGTCTCACAGTGAGTATCATCATTTCTGTTTTTGTTTTATAAAGTTCTGCTCTTCAACTTTGCATCAATTAAAATCAGGAATGAGGTTTACTTGAAAGTAATGCAAATATGTTTGCTTTGCGTGATGGTCAAAGATGTGCAGAATCTTGAACAGCAACTTAAAGCAGTTTGGTCATCCTGCAGATAATTGAAGCTCCCGCGTTTAGACACTCATAAAATGTGGCACATATGACTCTCACAGGAACAGATTTGAAGCCATTGGATGGTTCTCGCCTTGGTTCCGGCATCCCAGGTTCCCCGGCTCCACCCTGCTCTCAGCAGGACAACAAAATCAAGCAAGAACCCAAAACTCCCATTGCCCCCAAGAAGACACAGGTGTGTATGTGTGATATATGGAAAGATTCTATGTTGTAGCTGTGCTACCGCGCTCCATCGATCCACTTCATCCTCTCACTTTACACTGCCTCTGTTTCTTTCTCAAATTTTACCTGGTCATAGGATGTGAAAATATGGAACATGGGTTCTTGGGCCAGCCTGGCTCAGAGGTCCCAGTCCACCCCAGCCTCTTCTGGTCGTCTCTCTAGTGAAAGCTTTGAACAGTTCAAGCGGGTCGCCAGGGAAAAGGAAGAGAGAGAGAGACAGCTGAAAGCACAGGCTGAACAGGCCAGGAGAGAACAAGAAAAACTACGGTAATGAGTCAATGAGATGGAAAGGTTTTAATGGGATCCTCACACAGGAAAACAATTCAGGGTGGTGGGGAAAAAGGGAACAGCAGCTACAACACCTAGCATGTAGAAAATTTCCAAAATATAACCACTAAGCTGAAATAGTATATACTTCAACTTTATTTTTATCTCAAATAAAAGGATGAAGAGGCATTAAAAGACACAAAGATCTCATAGAAACATGGTAAACAACAGATATCAGATAGAGAGGTCAGACAAAACCAAAAAACATGGATAAAAACACTGATAAAACAATGTCAGTAAAACTTTTACTTCTAATGAGTCACTCTTTGTTAAGAAGGAAATGTGCTCCTGGAAATTTTCTAAAGTGCTGCTTGTTTTTGGGTATATTGTAATCAAGAAAATGTGCATTACTAGTGTACAATATACATGATTGTAGTCATCTGGATTTGTGTGATCCATCAAAACTCACAACTATGTCCCTTAAATTTGAGATTCCCGAAGTTATAATCATGGTATTTTCTTCACTGTGGTGACATCATTGGAGTTGGCGAAACACTTGTTTTTTTCTTCTCTCTTGTTAGCCGTGATGACAAGGATTCTTTGGATCAAGCACGTCGAGCACAAGAAGATGCCCGCCGTCGCCAGGAGCAACAGTTGCCACTTGCTCCCACACCCCCTGCATCTACCCCACCTACTCACTCACCACAGGCCCCATCCAGTCAGCCCCAAGCTCCTCCCACACCCTCTTCAGCTGCACAGAACGCTCTCGACCAGCAGAGGGAGATGGCACGGCGCCGTGAACAGGAAAGGCGGAGGCGAGAGGCGGTATGGCTAAAATTTTAAAATCTGAAAATTGCGTTCAGCCCCCGTAGATGAAAATATAATGATAACCCTTTAATGCGACTCGCTGTTCTCTCTTCTCGACAGATGGCTGACACGATTGATATCAACTTCCAGAGTGACCTCATGGCCATTTTTGAGGAGAACCTCTTCTGAAAAAGAAAGATGATGATGGTAGTGAGAAAGGTGGAGCAAAGAGAGAAAAGGACCCAGACACACTTAGACAAACGTGGCTATAGACCACAGTGCTCTGATACATAGCTGCTCACAGACACACACACTCACACACGTATTAACAGTCCCTTTCTCTCAGTAGTTGAAATGACTGGCTTCTGACATGTAAATGAGACCAGGGAAATAAAATTCTAACAGTCGACCCTCAACCTTGGATGCTTTCTGGTGTCTGACTTGTGTTCATGGCTGTTGGTTGCGAGGGAAAACAGAGTGAAATGGACGCTCTAATTATCCAATTCAACTCCCTCAACCCATCTGGAATGATACAGTAGCGGTAGAATGAAAGGAGGGCTCAGAACATACAGATTTTTTAAAAAGGATTCACCTTGAAGACGAACAGTTAATTTAAGAAAAACAATGAAATTCTCGTCTGGTCAGACAGAAGTGGGACATCGAATTATGAATGGAGAGATCACTTTGTTTTTTGTTTTTTTGTTTTTTTTTGTTTGTTTGTTTTTGGCCCCCTGCTTTTTATGTTGGGTTTTACTTGGTTAGGGTGGGTTGTTGCAGTCTAACTTGTCAAGTTCAGCTTCCTGAGAATTGTTTTCTCTTCTCAGGACAATGGTGGAAATGTACACCCTGGCCACATTTATGTCATTTTCAAAGACATCCTTCGCCCCTCTTGTCCTCCTGGTCCTTTCCTTCCTCCTTCTTCTCTCTCAACAGTCCCTAAATTGGAGAGCTGGAGCCTTTGTGCGCTTTGATAATCCTTTGATGTGTGGTCTGTGTCCGCTTCGAACAAGACAGTAATAAGGAAGGAATGATGACCTTTTAAGAGTTTCAGAGTGTCCTTTGCCTTAGCGCTCTGGCCTGTAAACTAATGATCATGCCCTACAAATTATACATATTATATATAAATAAATACATGAATATATATTATATACAATGAAAGGTGGACAAAAAAGATCATTAGAAGAATGTGGTTGGTGGGGAGCAAAGCTCATCTCTGTGTTCATCTCTGAGCTCTGGTTTTGATTTTGTAGAATTTACTGTAAAGAAGAAAAAAAAAAGCTTTTTTATGATTCTATTGAAAGGATTGTTTGTCTCATTCTCTTTTGCTCTCATACCTTTTCTGTCTTCTCAACTCTATGCCAAAACCAATCTCTTGAGTGCTGAAAGTTCATTCACTTTTTTTTTCATGTAAAATGCATCTACTTTTCACTTTATATTAAAGGATGTTTTTATTGCTATTTAATTTTCCTTTATCCTTTTTAAAAATCAACATTTATGCACCAGTTTGCTCTGTAATAGCCTGAACAAGTGGTTCCAAAACATTGTTTGTCACTACTTTACTAAGTCCCACCATTCTATAGCTATGTCATCTAGCTGCTGCACTTAAGAGTTGAACTTCTTATACGTTTTCTTTGGTTTTTGGATTGTTTCATCTTTTATGTCTTTAAACTTTCTTAGTGGTCTTGTCCACCCTTATTGGCACAGTTCCTGCAGTCTGTATAATATGTTTGTCATGCCGTCTTTTAGTTTCCCCCTCACTATGATAACAGTTTTGGGTTGTTGTGTGCCATTGTGTTTTTCTGAAAGTGGGATTTTTTTTCCTGCTTTCCGTAGGTTGGCCCAGAGATCCAAGAGTGTTTTTGCTTCTAGATTCACATTTTTGTTTTGTTTTTGTTTTGTTCTTTTTTTTTGTTTTTGTTTGTTTGTTTTTTAACTTTTTGTTCATTTATTTCCCCTTTTTCATATTTGATTGTTCTGAGTTATTTTTTTCTTTTCCTTTGCTATTTTTCTTTATTTTAACCAGAACAACCTGTTGTTATGTTGGTGAGTGAGGTGTTGAAGTCAATAGATTCATCCTGTTCAGATTATGGAGTACATCTTTTTTTAAGAAAAGTATTAAAATAATATTTAAAAACTTAAGTTGCTTTGTTTTTGTATTCTCTCTGGTGTTCACTGTGTTAGGGCCGTAGGAATTCCCCACTTTTAGCCACACGAGGGAGATCAAGAGGCAAAGCCAGCGGCAGGTTACACACATACACATGCATTATGTAGTGTAAATCACTGGCAAAGTGTCATTGGGTTTATTAAAATAGACAATTAATTTACATTAAATTGTAAATTGCAACAGATGGCTATTGATGACCTCTCATTGACTGAATTTTAAAATGGTCCTACTGCCAAACAAGCCCTCATGTTTAATTCAACTACCCATTACAAATCTTAAAAATTATGACAGATACATATGAAACAATAGGAGTCATATTTTAGATCGTTATGAAGGAAGTCGATGCATGAGATCAGATAATGAAACTTCATGAGGTGTTGAAGTTTTCTGAGACATTAATACTCGTTCATACATACCTCCACCAAGGCCAAAAAAGCCTAGATATAATTCGTCTTAGTTCTAAGTGGCTGACCTAACCAGATTTTTTTTTTTTTCAAAAGTCATTTCATTATTATTGAGTGATCGCATTAACAGGCAGATGTATCTCAATACGTCTCAGATGTGTTTTGTATGATACACACGTAGAGTACTTGTGCCTGTTCAACATCAGATTAGAGAATACCTTAGTTAATCATCAGATACTTTAGAAGTCATTCACGAGACAAGTATTTGAATACAAGCGATGAGATTGAAGTCAAGCCAAGCCAGACACTAAAGTCACTGCTAATCTTCCTGTATCTATCCACTGTGAATCCAAACAATATTTAGACAGAAGAACCAGTGACTGATGGCACCACGCGTCATCGGGCGCACAACTTTTACAGACATAAAGCAAATATAGACATAACCGCATTGCATTTTAAACAAACCTCAAGGATTCTGTACTAACAGACACATGTAGAGTGTTGGCAAGATGCGTGCACTGTTATTTAAACTGCTTCCTGCAACAGTCAGCTGTTGTTGTCCTGCGACCTTGCACCAACTGAAAGTGCTTACGGTGGTTTGCTATGATTTGTTTTAGCAAATGGAAAGTCACATGACATTTCTAGCACCTTTTACTGTCAAATGAGTATCACTCTGGTTTTACATAGCAGTTTGCTTTTGAAACTCAATTCCCAAGGGTGTGACAGAAACTTGCATCATTTCCAGCTCCCAATTGTGAGAGCCATGGAGCGAGGTCAGTGAAACCAAATATTGGAAACTACCAACCATGTCCCTGAATTTATCAGGTGAGAGGTTGAGAAAAGGCCAACAGATAGATATAATCCTGCCCTCACACAAATCACTTTGTGTGAAGGCAGGATGTCACCTACAAACCACTTTGTGTGAGGGCAGGATGTCACCAACATCCAACATTTGAAAGTCTGTAGAAAGAGTAGAACGGAAATGAGCTGTAGAGAAAAACAGAACATTACTAAGAAGAAATAATTGGTAAAAAAAAAAAAGAGACAGGCAGAGGGATGATGGGGGAGTGGAATGAATAGCTGAAAAGGAATGAGAGAAATCAGTTTTAACTACATGTGGTGACACAGCAGAGCTGGCTCTATCCCAACCGTTGACATGTGCAAGTGTGTGTGTCTAAGTGTGTGTGTTTGTGTGTGTGTGTGTCTCCAGAATAGTCATGTGATCCTCTTGAGGAAGCAGAGAGGCAGAGCTCTTGGCATTCTTGGTCTCTGCCTAAGTTGTTCAAATAGACGTCTGCAGGTAAAAAGTATTACAATACTACAGTACTTACTGACACTATCCATTATTATGATTTTGTGAAAATTAATTCTATATGTAGAGTATATCTATATATGTATATGTATGTATGTATGTACAGTATATGTGTTTATCTGGCAGTCATTGTTCCTTTGAAGAATTAAGTTTTATGCTTAACTGTACAACACAAACACACAATCTCATAAAATTTGACCTCCCAACATATAGATAATTCAAATGATTCAATATTTAAACCAATAAGTTTATTACAACCTATACATTTTATGCTAAATAAAAAGACTGGATTTGAAAAAAACACTTTTGAACTCTTGTCCAGAGTCTCTGCCTCTACAAATGTTACATGTTTGGCCAAAGTCTCTGAACATGTAACAAAGTTATCAGAAGGAGACACAATGATGTACAGCACATCCTGAACACAGGGGAGCACTCTGCATTTCACCGACATCTCACAAATAAAACATTTTGGAAACAGTTTGTGCATACCATTCCGGGAATATGAAAACAAAGCTGAATGGATTTGAACAAAACTTGAATACGAGCGTGTTATTACAAAACAACATATTCAGAGAGAAAACAGAGGTGTGATTTTATCAGAGTTCAATCCCTTATTGTGGTCTGACATCGATCGTTATGGACATTAAATCTATTTTCTCTAGCACGGCATGGCTGGAATAAAAGATTCAATCATTTTCCCACTGCTGTTACCAAAGATCACCAGAACATCATAACTAAACAAATGCAATGGTCGACCACTTTCACGTTAACGTTAATGGTACACAGGAACAGTGACGTCATCTTCGTAATGGGAAAGGGTCTGTTTGTCTGTGACGAGAGCTTGTATTGTTCACCCATTCATGTGTACGGATGCCTTTCCTCTCGTTTACACTCAGCGAGATCTAATGCTGTCTTCCTGTTAATGACATCTGGGAATGTCAGGGGGTGGGAGCGGTGGATGAGGGCAATTACGGGACATCAAGGCCCTCGACCAAATTGATGCCATAAGCCAATAAGCGACTCCATGTGTGATTTACGCACACACGCACGAACACACAAACACATACAGTGACAGCTCCACAGTGTTGCACATGTTGCACAAGCCCCAGTCAGTTTGGTCACAAATATTCTCACTCTTGCTCACAAATTCCCAAGCTCACACGCAACCTGGGTCTCCCGCACTGAATCTTGCAATCTTATGGTGCACGTGATCTCACTGGGAGGCTGTCACTCACTTCCTGTTAGAGTCCACAGTGATATGGTCGCAGCCCGCTGTCTGTTTCACCGCTCGGGTTGATCCCATTGTCACGAATCCCACGTGAATCCCACTCTCCGGTGATGACGTCACATCAGGGGTCAAAAAATGACCTCTGTGAAACTTGGATCGAATCCAGCATCTTTAGCAGAAGCGTGTGTTCTGACACAGTGGTGTTTTTTTAGGATTGCAATGATCAGAGAGAGATGCATGAGATGGTTGTGACTCACTTCGTAAACACTTGACCCAAATTAAAGCTGATACACTCGGTGTGTTTCAGGAACAGTGGGAGAAGAAGTCGGTACGTCTCGGGAGGTTTTCTTCACGTTTGCTCGGCAGCAGAAGGCTTTACTTTAAAAGTCCTGTATGGGCAGAGAGTTTGTTGTTTTGAGGGATAAAATACTGGATTGTGATTCTCAAAAACCATCAAATAGCCAAAGCCGAGTCCTGGTTGTCGCTCTTGCTCCTCAGTCTGCTCATGTATTGATGATTAATGGATTTGTTCATGTCTGGGTTATTTAAATTGCATATCACCTAAAGTAGCAAAAGCAAAATCTCAAGTACAAACTCATTCAAAACAGGCTGAGTTTACGCTGAGTTATATTCACACTAATTATGAGTTGACCAAGTTTTTTTTCCTGCACCTAAAGCTTTTAGAAAACATTTGTCCGGCAAAAATTCAGCTCTGATTTATCATTTTCATTAAGTGCATGACATCATTTGGAAACAACGTTAACCGCTGTGCCAGACAATCACCTTTTCCAGAGGGTTGATTGGATCGGGAGATTATAGCTGCAACACTTGTCCTTTGCTATGATGTAGTGCTCGCTCTCACAGAGGAAACTGCGGTATGATGTCATTTACGGTGCAACGATAACACGTTTCAAACCGTAAATTTAATCTGGTGTAACTTCAACCTAATGATCGATGGTTAACTTCCTTCCCACGATCACGCCGTTAGGTCATTTATGTCATCAAACAGGTGTGGACGGCGTGACAAACAATCAACATCTCGTTGCCATAGTGACAACACATCCTCAGACCAGCCGCGTGTGACGCTGAGTGGAAGTCAGAGAGCGGAGGGGCCCGATACCACAGAGTGGAATCTGTGACCCTGTGGAACACACACACCGCCACACGCAGTATGCACACAGGGCCACCTAATAAGGAGAACAGATTGTACGTGTTGAACAAACACGCCTGTCTCTCCTCTCACACGCCAAGCCCCTCACACTGGGACTTTCGTGTAAACAGGAAAGAGTATCCACTTTTTCTCAACCCGGATTCTTTTCACTATCGCCGCCCCATCCTTGTCTGCGTTCCATCTTCCCCTCGTTCCCTCCTGATCTTTGACCTTCCCTCACCAGTCTTTGTCATGTGGAGACAGTGTTTCCATCTCCAAACAAACATTATTGCAGCAATCTAAAGTGCAAACAGATTTGGCTCAAGTCACCGGTTTTAATCTACTTCTAACAACCCCAACACGGAGACAATATTGATAAAATCAACATGATGTCCTTCATACACTGTATCATAAAATTACCTTTATGGACAGATAAATCCCAGACTATTGGTTCGTTCTGTACTTTACTCCACTGCGAGCCAAATGAGCAAACAATGGAAGAAAAACAAGACAGTCAGAAACTTCATTTGTTTCTGCCATGCGTTCTGATGTAAAACAGCCTCTTTGGATCAAGTAAAGCATTCTGCCAGCTCAGCGGGGTGGTGGACTGGTTGCCAACAGGCCTTGTGGCCTCATCTTGTGAATAAAAGATGAGCCAGACAGCCCCATTGTTGGTGGAGGTTGGTGGTGGTGATTCTGTGGTTATCATTGATATCATTGTTTTCTTGGCAGCTTTGGTTGTGATGGCAATCGGAATGAGAATGAGGACCGCGTCAGTGATGACGCTCTGCCCAACACAAAAACTGTTCATTTTTTTGGACTCTGCATCCTGCAGTTATGTTTCCCAGAGTTACCACTATGTGTAGGATTGGACATTAGTTCTTCTGTGTTTGTCTACAATATATCTGATATTCATAATGTGGTTATTTCAGCGATCAACACACAACTACTCATACAATTAACATCCTGAGAGACATTTTTTGAAGGGAACATGCGTATATGTTCAATATCTTTTTATCCGAATCACAACACAGCTAAATGCCCTAAACCGTTTGTTTTTCAACTATTTTATTTTGTGATTTAAGTTCACCTTTTCAGTTTTTTTGCTATGGTGACGCAGATTGTTTACATTTAACAATAACAGCAGGCCAAAGTGTGAACGGCAAGAGAGAACACGGGAGCATTTAACAAGTGGACACCAACAAGGAAGAAAGAGCACGGTACCACCGAAAAAATCAGCTCATAAAATACCACAATAGAAAAAAAATCAGCTCATAAAATACCACAATAGAAAAAAAATCAGCTCATAAAATACCACAATAGAAAAAAATCAGCTCATAAAATACCACAATAGAAAATATAAGACAATTTTAAAAGGAGAATGGTGCATTTATAAACACACTGAGTCTGTTTCTGCGTTAGAGTGTTGAGCTGTCAGCGTGTACATGGAAGAATGCTGGGATGGATCCCAGACCCCCTGATTCTGTGCAAAGGACGGACGGGTGGACTTGAAGTTGGGAAAATATAGTTTCAAACAATCAAAACATTAAATCAAATGTAAAAATGTACCAAAAATGCTCCTTTTGGTAAGTGGGCAAACATTTTTGAGGCTGATAGGGTTCTACTATTGGACCTTGAACCTTATTTTATTTACAACCTTACATTATTACTTGTATTGTTTTTACATATTGTAGGTTCTGGAGACAGATATGCAAACATTTCACTACTCATTGTGTATGATTGCTCAGGTGTACAAAACAGATTTGAATTTGAATGCCGGAGCGTTTTAAAGTCATTTGGAATTAGGCAAAACTGATGAGTCAGATTTTGTCTGACAATAGACGTTCAGCAGCCTGTCGAACAAGATTTGAAATGTGAGTTCAATCATGAGTATGAATCACGAGTCTTTTTTTCTTAGTCTTACCTTATGTTTTATCTTTATCTGCACATTCCTCTGACCCATATTAAAAGTTGAAGGCCCGCTAAACTCCAATCAACCTCCAACATCAAAAACAGCCTACTGTCAGTCAGCGCTCAGCCCGCCTCTCATTGGCTGCTCATCCTCGCATCTAACCAACTAGGGGGCGGTGTGGGCGGATCCATAACGCTCAGGTTGGAACCAGCACTCACAGACCTTCAGTGAGTTCCATTGTGAAAGAGAGGCAGAGCCATTAGGCTGTGTGTAAGTGTGTGTGTGTGTGTGTGTGCCGCACCCTTTCTGCGCCCGGACGCACAGCTCGGCTCAGTGCGCACAGGTAACAAACACACCGCAGAGTGTAGGACAGTCCGCGCGTGTGGAGGACACTTCAGAGTCAGTCAACTCGTTGGGACGAACAGAGGAAGTAGAATAAAGAAATGCGGACCCGAGCCGCGCTAGAATGAGAGGACACCGATAACCGCGCGTAATTTGCTCCACGGTTTGTTCAGAGGGCGCTGCGGTGCGCGCAGGTACGACGACTTCACCGAAGAGGCCTCGGATCTGGATTAACTCGATAAACGAGTTCAAGGTACACGGAGAGGTGAGTTCAACTTTGGTTCCTCCTGGATTCGCTCTGTCCCCGTGAGTTTGGCGTAGACTCACAGTTGGAGTCGTGCAAGCCTTATCTCCGTTTTTACGCGTGTGTCGAGGCTGTGCGTGTGCGTGTGTGGGGGGTGCAGCCATCAACACGCGGAGGCATCTGCTCTGTCTCAGCGGGTGCCTGGACTTCGTTACACCCTAACCATCCCCACACGCTCTCAGCGGGAAGATCACGGCTCGTCTCCGTCGTCCCACCTTTGTCGCCTTTGTGTCTGGAAGCGGGGCGCGCTCGATCGGTTTCGAATGTTTGGTTTTCTCACCTTCTTACCTCCTCCCCCCCCCCC
>OMNV01029434.1:44221-108878 GCA_900303265.1 Brotula barbata
TTAGCAGTTGGTACAAAAAAGTTTCACTAGATGAAGTGTCGAGTTTTACATCCGTCGTTTGAGGAGGTGAAGTAAAAAAAACAAACACTGATTTTGTCTTTCGATGTGTCCAGTGTTTGTCTCACCCTCGGTTTTAGACACGATTTGATCTTTTTTTCTTTCTTTCTTTTTTTTTTTTTTTGCCTTGGGGTGTGTTTTTGTCACAATTTGGAATTAACCATTATTCAGACGGTCTCGGCGGTTTTGTGGATGATTTGAAACAGGTGAGACACAGCACACACACACACACGGTTGATGGGATCGATTGTCCGTTATGGTGCGTGTGTGGATGGTCGGTGTTCAGACAGAAACAGGCAAAATACAGATAAAACGACTACAACCAGCTTGTGCTGTCATTTAAGGCGGATGATGAAACGAGGCCACCAACAGGGGCTGTGAGCCTGAAGGAAACCTTTATTTAGGATTTTAACCATTATCTATCTACTTTAATGTCACGCTTGCTCGAATTCTTTTACCTAAACTCTTTGATTTACAGTAGTTATTTAAAAATGTCCTCAGTTGTAGTGTAAAGGGGTAACAACGAGACTTTCTCTCTGCATTGAACGGTGTGTGTGTGTGTCTTCTCATTTTTATATTAAGCACAAAGGAGGATCCGAGTACAAAAAAAAAAAACCGCTGAGAAGAACGTCAGAAAAAAAGATGTCATTTCTGTCTTTTCTCTTGTCTTTTCTCAGAAGTGTGCTTCCTTAGTAGAGCTACTGTGAAGCCAGTCAGCAGTTTTTGGTGTATTTGTGTCTCTGTAAAGGATGTTTGCATCAAAATCATTGGTTTCTATGTGGGTCAGCCAGAGGAAGCGTCTTTGTTTCTATGATAAGATGAGTTTGGTGAAGTTCAAGGCAGACATTTTTCACAGGACGCCTGTCCTTATCTCACAATGGGATGGACTCTTTGTGGCAGATAGAAACCCGGGGATTTGGCGTCCGTCAAACGGTCGAGCAGAGATTCAGGGTTCATGCTGAGACAGAGCAGCACCATCAAACACCGTCAAAACATGACCGTCTTGAATGTTCTCGGAAATTTGCACCTCACACTCATAACCGCCACGGCCAATTCTATTGTGTGTGTGCGATTCAAATGTTCCTCTCACTGACGCTCATGTATGCTCTTGCAGAAAGAGAGAGAGAGGGAGAGAGAGGAAGACACCCGGGTGTGGCTGCTCCGATAATGATGGGTTTTCATTCAAAGTGGTGTTTAGTGATCCAGGCCAGTCCAATCACACACAGACAGACTAACAGCATACAACTCATGGAATCATACAATCATGTACACCCGTTCCCTCGGAGCCACACACTGCAGACCACGGCCCATTTCGCAATGAATCCAAAAGTTAACTTTAACTCTGACTGATAGTGGGTTCAACTCCGGTGCCATTTTTACACGTTGCAATGATGCCGGTCGGTTATTGCAGATTAATGCCAACGGGACGATTTTTCTCAGCGAACGTTTGTAATCGGTACTTCTTTTTGTGTGACATTAAAAAAAAAGGGGGGGGGGGTGACGATTCACCCGTTGCATAGTTTTTTTAATTCCAACAATCCAACTACATCCATATATAAACAGAAACTTGTTCTTCCGGCGTGGCTTGTATCGATCTACAGTCGTTCGCAATGCAAATAATCGATATCGTATCGATATGAAGAGTCGTACTCAGCACGACAACTGTTGGTTACGTGGATTTATTTTTCGGACCTCTGATGTCAAGTTAATGGTTCTATCTTTGCTCAGGCTCTCTGTCTGACGTTCATTCTGCTACGCACGCGGCGACACATCTGTAAAAACCAGCATGAGAAACATTACCGTATTGATCCGAGTATAGGCCGCCCCATTTTTCATGACCATACAGGATACATGGATTAAAACACGTTTATTGGCTTTTTACTCACAAAACTTTTATTGCACTTAAAGTAACGTTTCAAGTGTAATAATCGTGAGCTCCATTACTTCTCCAGTTTCAACGCAACTCTTTTTTTCCCCTCTCATATATATTCTACTATCTTCTATATTATTATATTGTGAGCTCACAAATTTCTGTGACAAATTCATACATTTATGAGAATAAACTTAAAAACGCCCTGGAGCTGTCAGGAGTCCGGTGCCACTGACTGTACTTTGGACTTAAGGAATAAGAAACTATATGATAAGCTTTTATGCACTTTGTTATCATTGACACACTGACGCTGAAGAGACGCTGCCATCAGCTCAGTGCATCCAGGAGCTGCAGTTCCACTTTCCTGTTGACATTCTAACCTAAACTAAAGTCACACTTAATGACTTTAGTACTGGCATTGGATAAAAAGCACATTTGTGATTGTTTTAATTTTTTTTCTCCAAAATCTACCTGCTCCCTAAGCGACGATAAATAAAATACACAATAAAAAAGATGAACCTTGTATACCTTTGTACTTTTGCACTTCCGCTGCCCGTCTTTCTGATCTGGTTTCCTGTGGTGTACGTCTGAAGCTCGTTTCTTGTTTCTCACCACATTTGTGCCACACTGTTATGTACTCAGAGCAACTCACGAGAGAGACGTGCGTGTGTTGTCTCTGTAAAGGGTTCGAGGGAGGTTACAGGTATTTCCTACAGGGAGTGGAGCCGGTGTGCTCGCAGAATTAGTCACGAGGTTTCTGGGTTCAAAGATCAGTTGTAGCACCGGAGTTTGACTGTCAGCTCACATTTCTGAACAGACACAAGCGTTTTTGGAGGAAACCTTTCATCGCCACAAGACACATCTGCTCCTTCCTCCCTGAAAGCCACACACAGACAGGAACTTTTAAACAGTGACACACACACACACACACACACACACAGCCCCACAACCCAAACCATTTATTAGCATTCCAGTTCAAGTCATCTTTCTTCTTTTGACTCTTCGGTGGTTTGCTTTTTTACGTGTGGGACTTTTCTTTAACATTTGCTTTGTTGCCTTAATCAAACCCCTCTCTCTCTCTCTTTGATCACTCCTTCTCAAGTTTCTCCAATTGTTGCTGTTTTTGATTTGGCATCTCTGTCCGCACTTTTGTTGGTCGGAGAGTGGGTCACAGAGTCTCTCTCTCTCTCTCTCTCTCTCTCTCTCTCTCTCTCACTCTCTATGTGCGTGTGTTGTTCATGTTTGGATTGAGGTTGGATTACATAGCAGGATTGTGTAATTCTGAGGTGTGTCTCAACTTGGGAGCTGCGCCTCAGCGTATTGTTGAGCGTACCGTGTGCGCCTGTGTGTGTGTATATGTGGGTGTGCAAGTGTTGTGCTGTGTGCGATGATCAGAGCCAACGGCAGAATATGTGAGTTCGTTTGTTGATTCAAAAACCCATCATGTGGTCGGTGCAAGTTTACCGTAAACAAAGGATTAAAGCTCATAGCTGCTGGCCTCATTTCGGATGTGTCCTCTGAAACGGGGTTGGGGCAGAGATTCGGCTCCAAGTTGCGGTTGGTTTTGATTACAGTGGCCCGGTCATAAAGCTTCACTGGTTCCTGTCATGCATTGTTCAGCGGGAACAAGTTGTCTGATAAAGTCAACAACTCCAAGGATTTTTATCAAGAGATTTCCAACACGTCCGTATTATGAAACAGGTGGACTGTTTGAACTTTGAGCAGAAACTACATTAAATGAGTCTAGATTGAACAATAAAAACGATGCGCAGCAGAAGCAGTTAATGATGTAACTTATTTTTGTCTTTTAGGATCATGGGTGCAGTTAGAGGCTTTCTGTTGTTTTCACCAACACAGAACTGTTTCTGCTCCGGTTTGCTGGCCTGATCTTAAGACGTTCTCAAAATTTCCCCCAACAATAAATTTACTCACTCAGAAAGTAATAAAACCTGAACTGGGAGCCATGATGATGTCATGAGTGGCTGTGCAATATTTTACTCCACAACAAATTGTGGGCTGCTTTGTCAGATAATACTTCCAGAGAAGTATTTTAGTGGGTCTTTGTAGGTGGTTTTGTCTCTTTCTGTTAGATGAGTTGATTTATGGCATCATAAATTACTTTGACATGTTCTCCTGCTGCAGGAACCATAACAACGCGGGGGTGTGGAGATAAGGAACAGAAACCCCATTAAACCACATGGTTCCCGAATGGTTAAAACGATGACCTAAAACTATTTTGTGTGGGGAAATCACTGAAAACAACAAATCTCACATGAACGATTTCACGTCGTTTATTTTAACAGCAAATCGACTCAGACGGTATTGTTCTTCATACGTTATCTTATTGGGTGCTGCTGTGACACATGGCCATGTTTTTGTTGCGTTATACTAGTTGCAGTGTGTTTAAACATTGTCAAAGATGTAGAATGAGGTTTACACTAAAGGAATTGTATCCTTTAAATCCCTAACTGCCTGGAAAGCTGTGTGTGTGTGTGTGTGTGTCTGTGTGTGTGTGTGTGAGGATTGTTTGTAGGTTGCTGCACGTCGTCATGGCAGGTGTTTCTCCACCTGCAACATGTGCCTCTTTGTCCTCTGGATAAAAGGCCCCTGCACACAAAGACACATCAAAACCTGTATAAAATTTTGATGCATATCCCAGAGTTTCCAAAATGAAGTTGTAAAATAACTCGCAAGACGTGTGGAATATTTTGATCTTATGAAAAACTGCCGCCAGAAAAATCACTGCTTCTCAAGTATGAATATGTGGAAAAACCTGTCATTTTTGCACTCTCTCTCCCTCTCTATCTCTCCCCCCCCCTCTCTCTATCTCTCCCCCTCTCTCTCTCTCTCTCTCTCTCTCTCTCTCTCTCTCAGTAGCACACAGTAATTATTAGCATTGCTTTATGTTGAACTCAAGTCATTCATAGTGCTTACAGTGCATATCTGACACTTATGCAGTAATTTCCTTTTTTTTTCACAGAATGAAGAGGAGCTTCCAGTATCCCATCCAGGAATAAAGACCTGAGATTATCCAGTGGATACCTCCCCTCACACGAGGCCAGCTGATGGCATGCCAACCCCAACCAATCAGAGAAGGCCACAGTGAATAACGCCCTGATAAAACCTGTGTGTTCGCTGCATCTTAGCTGCTGCAAAGCCTCTTTCAGACCTCACCCATTCTCCCCCGTTGTTCCATACTAACTGAATATCCAGGATGGATACGCTGGAGGATGACATAGAAGGATGCTACCGCAACCGCTCTGTTAAATTTTTCTACGACAAGAGTGGCAAGAATATCAGCGACCACTGGCGAACCCGTGACTATGTGATTGTCAGCCTGGGCATGGCAGTGTGTTTCATCGTCATCTTTTCTAACCTTTTGGTCATAATCTCCATTTTTACAAACCGACGTTTCCACTTTCCCATCTACTACCTGTTGGGTAACCTGGCTTTTTCAGATCTCTTCTCAGGTATGAGGCTAAGTCATCTCTAATATTACTGCAGCTGCTTTTCTTTCGAGCTTTTTGTGTCTGCTTAATTAGACCAGTCATCTATTAAGGCGATATTGAGTAATTAGAATGATCCCAAATGCATCTGTGTTAGATCAGCTAATGAATAGTTTGAATTATTGATTATACTTGCGCTGCGCTTCTTCTCCTCTAAAAATTTGAAACCAGTCATTCCGTACTGCAGACGCAACAAGTCATGATTTATTTATTTATTTATTTGGTCACATATAAAATAATAATGTTGTCTGCCTGGCGACATTGGGCCGGTTTACATGACGGCTACAAAGTGGGATTATTGCTTGTGTTGTGGCTGAAACTGGACTTTTATAATGCATGTGTAGAAGCACAGGTCGTCACTCACCCTCACGGCGTCCTTCTCTCAGTAGCTTGATCCTTCTTTGGCTGGTGTGTACAGGGTTAACAGCATTATCCAGCTCCTTGGAGAGGTCCAGCTTTGACATTGTTGCATGTAAACCTACTCAACATTTCGCTCTGTTTGTGATTAAAGCACAACCACATCGCTTGTCTTGTCTGCAGGTGTGTCCTACCTCCACATGATGTTTCATACTGGTCCCTGGACCATCAGGCTGTCCAAGCGCCAGTGGTTTGTGCGGCAGGCACTGATCGACACCAGCCTGACGGCCTCAGTGCTGAACCTCCTGGCCGTGGCGGTGGAGCGACACCAAACCATCTTTAACATGCAGCTCCACAGTACGATGAGCAACCGTCGTGTGTTGCTGGTCATACTGGGCATATGGATAGTGGCGATACTGATGGGCCTGATTCCCACCCTGGGCTGGCACTGTCTGTGTGACCTGGAGAACTGCTCCACAATGGCGCCTCTGTACAGTCGCAGCTATCTGGTGTTCTGGGGGGTCCTCAACCTGCTGACCTTCTCCATCATGGTGGCTGTCTACACCAGGATCTTCCTCTATGTGAGGCACAAGAGCAAGCAGATGTCCCAGCACACCAACCAGATGAGACACAGGGAGACTGTGTTCAACCTGATGAAAACGGTCTCCATGATTCTTGGTGAGGAAACACGCACACACGCACACACACACACACACGCTAATGTGTTTATACATTTGGCAGATGCTTTTATTCAAAGTGACTCACGAGTGAGGAGCAAAACAAGCACTTTGTTAAATGAAGGCGTTAACCGCAAAATGCCAGGAAATCAAGCCGTTAGCTACCAAGAATGAGGAGGATAGTTATCGTTTTATGTGCAAGTAAAGTACTCTTGGTAAAGTTGAGTTTTCAAGGGCTTCCCGGCGGTTTCTAATGAATACCAGCGTTGGTAGCAGTTGGAAGGCAAAGTTGTGGAGAGTGACTTCAGGTCACGATGAGAAGGAGTTACTCGACAGCAGAAGGTAATGAAAGACCCGGTAGGAGCGTAGATGTTAAGGTCTTGACCTTGATGCGTGCGGCAAGTGGGAGTCAGAGGGCCAAGACCAGGAGAGGAGAGACAGGCTCGGAGGGGTCCTGTGGCAGAGACGGGCAGTTTGGAGGTCACACATGTGGACGGGTAGGGTCTGATTCTGCTGTGTAGTTTGGATCTGCATATCCACACAGTGAAACCGACGTGCCTGGACGAGGACAGTCGGTCATCGATGATCATCCCTAGGTTCGCATTACTCATCGGCAACAAGGGAGCCCCACTGACTGAGCTCTTACCAGGAGAAATCCCCCGATGTTTTACGAAAAGGCACAAACTGTCTATCCCCATGTCTTTGCTGCATTTCGGCGAGCCTCCTCAATTGCAAATTTGAAAGACAATACACGCGCAGCGTCTGCTGTCTCGTCTTGTCCAAACTTGTCAAACCAGGCTGCTCTCCGTGTGCGCCATCCTTCCCTCCCCTCCCCTTCCTGCTGATTGTTCGTGTAGCTTTTGCTCTGGACATGCTCTCCCGCTCCTCTCCTGTCATCCCACACTCCCCTGCTTCTGCCCTGCATTTTTTTACACTTTGGATTAAATTCCTGGAGCTTGAAAGTGTTACTTGTCCTCTCTCACAAACAAGAGTTCAGCGTAGAGGGTGAGCAAACCCCGAACATGTCTGAACACAAAGCTGCATACTTGAGTTACTATGACACAAAGCATTCCCTCAATCTCTTCCCTTTCTTGCATGTATGACACCAACCGAGTGTGTATGAGTGTGAGCGTGTGTGTGTGTTCGCCACTCCAGCGTTTTAACGTTACCGTCTCCAGCGTGTACATGCGTGTAAATTAATGTGTACATACTGAATTCCTAAGCTGTCTAATCAGGTATTATGATAATGAAATTCGATCATACAGACTAAACTGAGTCCTCAAGCTGGTGTCTGTGTGTGAGTGTGTGTTCATGTGTGCATCGTCTACAGAGGAATTTACAGTGCATTCCCTTTCTCCCTTGGCTACCCCCTACTTCTTCACATTCTTTTCAACGACTTTGTCCGCCTGTCTGTTCCTCTGTCTGTTCCTCTGTCTGTTTCTCTTTTCTCGCCTTTGGACTTTTCTCGCTTTACTTCTCCGATGTTTCCTTTTTATCAACTCAGCCGTTTAGAGTTTCTAATAACTATGTTTGCCCTTGATGTCCCTCAACCTCTTCCCCACCATCCTTTCAATCCCTCACTCCCACTCTCCCCCTGCAGGCTGTTTTGTGATCTGCTGGACGCCCGGCCTGGTCGTCTTGCTGCTGGACGGTCTGGGCTGCGACGAGTGTAAGGTTCTGCGCTACGAGAAGTACTGCCTGGTGCTGGCGGAGTGCAACTCCTTTGTCAACCCCATCATCTACTCGTTCAGGGATAAAGATATGTGGAGGACCTTCAAGAAAATCATGTGCTGCCTCTGCCGACGCGACAGCGACCAAAGCCTGAAGTCTGGAGTTCATTTTAACACCCTGGAGCATGAGGTATTGTCCGAGAGCAACGGAGGAGAAACCAGTCACACACAAAACAACCACTCGCTTTAAGGATCCGGACCGTAAACAGTACACGTCTTCGAAATCATACTGACGGTAGAAATAGTACGCTGGGCAAAGGGTGATTAGCACACTACGTAGACAGTAATAACTAACACACACACACACAAAGACAGCTGTCCTTATTGTACAAATTAAAGATACAGAATAAGGACCATTATTTAGAAGTAAAATTTCTAATGTTAACAAAACAGATTATTTGTTACTAACGATTGTGTTTAGAATATCGCACCAGTTAAAACGCCATCACTCCTCCACGTTCGCTGCTTTGATCAAATATAAATAAGTGTCTCTGCTTTTTAGGCTCTGCGTGTGTGAGTGTGTGTGTGTGTGTGTGTGTGTGTGTTAGAGTGCAGAGTGACGTGACACTGTGTTGAATTTGCATCTGAGTCTGCTGGCAGCGCTGTGTTGGTTGATTCTATAGAATTTTCCTTTTCTATGTGCAGATTTTACCTCCCGCTGTTTGAACCTTATTTGACATTCATGCTTATGCTGATCTCTGCTGTCTAAATACTACGCCGTTGAATGTTCGGACTTAGCGCACGTAGTGTGTACCAAGAAGAAACAAACACATGCACAGACAATACAAAGCTCCACTCTTGGGCCCGTCACACAAGATCAGCGTTGAGTTGTCATGAACCTGATTCTTGCGGTGATGCTGCATCATGTCGTGCCCCACAGATTGTCCACTTTGACACTGCAATGCTTCACAGGATGCACCCCCGATGAGGGAATAGATGTATGTGTGACAAAAAAATGGAGGAGAACCTCATTAACAGTGTAGAGCGCTTTCATAAATTGTACAACGTTGTACAAAGTCTTGTCTTCTGGGATGACAGGTGGTTGTGTGGTGAAATGTTAGCAGTCAAACTGTGTAATTTATATTTGTTTGCTCGTGGTTTGCTTTGCAACGTCTGTTGTCTGATTCTGTCTGAAACGGTGTTAAGGTGGATGCATTATGCTTTCTACTGTGTAATATATTATGAATATATGAACATTCTGCATCCGGTAAGTCACACCCATAGGTCCTGGTCCTCCTGCACCATTTTATGGTCCGCCCTCAACACATTTGAACACACCTGGTGAGAAACTCATATGAGGCATCAGGCTATCCAGCATCCATGTTTCTCTTTTTTTATCAGTGTATAGTGTAAATATGGGCATAAAAACTTGTTTATGTCCTCTTAAACAGAATTTTTGGCTTCAGTCAAAACAAGTGTCTTCTAAATCATCTTTTCCATTTTAAACTGAACAGACTCCACTGGACTTGGAACGAGCTGAAAGACTAAATGTCTTTGCATGTAAATTCATTCCAGCAAAGTCCTTAAAATCCCATACATCAGCATCTGAACACTCCTGACTCACAGTGCTTCATGTGGTAAACAGATTGTTTGGAATTGCCAAGCTGGCCTAATCAACAGTTCCTAAGTAATACAACATTTGTGTGTCATTTGTGCTGTTTGCTCATGTGTGTTAGATTGTGTGACCGTGCTGTGCAGGCTGTAACCACTCCAGATGTCTGCTGCTGGTGGTTAGAGCGGTTCATGATTCTTGCTGTATTTCCTCTGACTTGTTGCTCTGGCACGCGAGCGTGTGTTGGAGGCGTGTACTCTGTCATCCACAGGAAAACACACACGTAGCCAGATATGTTATGTTTAGTCCTGACTACGGACTTGCATTTGAGGATTTGCATGTCCACGTGTGTACACTGATTCACAATGGGAAGGATTGCCGAAGGGGGGTGGGGTGGGGTGAGGGGAAATTAGCATTTACACTCACCATGTGTTTGAATATTTAACCATTTCATGACCCACACAAGTTACACATTTATGGACGGTGCCACTGAGTAAATGTCAGAACTCGTAAAAGGAGTTACCAATGCAGGGAAACGCTTCATTCAACTTGCAAACTGTGTCTTCAAGATTTTGTCTCATGAACGTGTCATACTCACTTTCATATTATAGGCTTACTGGTGGTATTATAGTTTTACAGTTCAAAATATTTTCACATTTTTGTGTTATTTTTATACAGAATGTTACAGCAGAAAAAAATAAATGCACAAGTATTACTCCACGCGCATCTGTGATCTGTTTGTCTGCTTGCCATGTTTGCTTTGTGGTGTGATGATGAGTTATATTTGCAGTCCGAAACGCCACTGAACAATAAATACTTTGTTCTCATTTCTTTTTCACTTCCTGCTAATTTGGACAACTAACCCATTTATTTTCTTTTTCCACCCTCTTTTACCTTCTGCTGCACCTTATCCTCATTCTTTTTCTTTTATCCTTCACCCCACTCATTACCTCATCCCACCCTCCATCCTTCTACACCTTATCCACCTCTGTTTTTAGAGCTCTAAGTTTCCTAATGCTGCGCTGGAAGAGAGCAAGAACAACGGTGCGCCTCTCATCCCAGGGGGCTCAAACGACACCCAGACCGCTTCAGAGAACTGAAACAACACAAACAATGATAAACTTTCAACACACCCCTGACATGCATATACACCTCTGAGGCTGGAATCTTCTTATCTGTGTATGTATGCATGAACATGCCCCCAACCAGTTGATGACTGTTCTAACAGCATTACGACTTGTTGCTTAAAATGTTAGCTATATGCTGTCTTTTGCACAATCTTGTGTAAAACTTGAACTGATAAACTTCACATATCTTTTGCTGAAATGTGGCTTTTAAATCAAAAGCAAAATAAAGGAATTCAGCAATTTGCATTCATTCCAACTCAGCTTGACCTTCAGCAGACGGGAGAGGAGGAAAACCGTCCATTATGGGGTAGCGGACAAACAACATGAGGTGTTCTCTTCCTGTTAAGTTATGAACACCCCTTCAGTTTGTCCAAATGTAACAGGTACAAGACTATTCTGACTCGAATGCATTGATAGTTGATAGTCCAATATGTGGTACTGGCTTGTCTTGATAAGTGTGTGGCTTTGGTGCTCCGTTGAGTGCCATTAAGGTTAACATATTTGTAACCCTCCCGAGGTTCCTGTATGTGTGCATGTATTGAATCACTGGAAAGCTTGTGTTGCCACTGTTCATAAGAGTCTAATATTTAAGTTTAAGTCGTGTCAATGCAGACAGTTGTTCGACAGCTGAGACAAATCCTTTCAACTGACTACCGACGTAATGGATTATGTTCTTTTTTTATAACTGACATGCAGTTGAATGGGCCTAAGTTCTGCTTGTACGCCAAAAGAGTAACCAGTAAATGAGCTCATTATTATATCAGTTGCTCCTTTTTGGTTTGTAATTACTTTGCTGTGCCTTTATGTTTAAACACCATGCAAAGATTTTGGTGTATGTGTGTGCGCAAATGATACGATTCCTCGTAGGAGCTTTGTTAATGATCACATTGCAATGATAGAGCTGATAGTTTAATGCACATAAATTTTACATTACACACACCTTGAAAGATACATTTGATTTTCGTTTTGACATTTTTCCATAAATTTTGTCTGCAGTATGTATTTTACTCTGTGCAGCTGGAAAAGCGTGAGGTGAATATGTGAACCAAGCGCAGAATTGAATTTTTGCTGACTGTTTTTTGTGCTGCACTGTTTTGTATAAAACTGCCATTAAGATGTTTTATCTAGTTAATATAAAGAGACGTGTAACTGTTGCTTCGTCTCTGCATGTGTCTGACACAAGATGGATTTTAGCCATAACGACATGCACTCATCTTAACTCTTGTCTTATTAAAAGGGTTGAGTATTTCTCTTGACTTTTTCATGCCTCTGCCTGAGAATTCCAGCATCTCGTTAAATTAACATTTGGATGCCGTAGGACAATAATGGATAAATGGATCTCATGGAGTCTTTTTTTTTTTGCTCTGTTTTTGCTATCACATACCTTTGATGGCATGCGTCATCTTGAGATTGAGAGTTACACTGAAGACCTCTTGCTGGGTACTGAGTGTTTTCTCCTGTTCTGAGAGAACTCGTTCTTCTTCATCAGATCTCCTAAACCTCGACGTCCTGTCCCTTTCTCCTTCTTTTGCAGTGAAACTGACTGTGTTGATGACCACTTCCTAATGTTTCCCAAAGAGAATCTTCGTTCTTTTTTGTCGGTTGTCAGTGAGAATCTCTTCCCTTTCTTCGGCTGATCCGGGCGCAGTTTATCCAGTATGGTCCTCTTCTTTCTTTTCTTACTGGGTAGCGCCCTCTTCAGTCCTTTCCAGGCTTTGCGCACAGGTGACTTCTTTTTCTTTTGCCTTAGCCCAAAAAAGGTGCGCTTGGAGGAGGAGCCACCCATGACAGGTCGTCTGTCAAAACAATGAATGTGTGAAATGCATCTACATTGCAGGTAAAATATGATTTCATTGCATTTGCTTGGGAAGTGCTACTTTGGGCTGGTTAATGTCCAAGTCCTTTGTTTTACATGAAGTCAAATTTTGTTAAATTCACATAATTTATGAGATGACTTAAATGATTGATTCTCAGTCGGAACAAATTGTAGAAAGGTAGATCCTTTATCATATCTCTCTCAAACAGTCCCCTTCCCCTTCTTGTCGGTTTTTGATCTCATACCCAGATAAAAACTTAAAATATGCACTAGGTACATATACAAATACCTTATTTCTTAAGTCAACTTAAAAATGTCAGAACTTATCCCAATTCGTGAAGCCATTGAAGTGTCAGTCCTTGTTACCTTCACAACTTGGCTTGCATCTGATGCCGCTGTAAGATGGTTGCTCTGAGACCGAAGAACCTCGCTCAACAGGAATCAGGACCTGCACATTTATTCCACAAGAGCAGCATGTTCATGCAAACACACACACACACACACACACACACACACACACACAGTGATAGGTTCGCTTCCAGTCCAATAGCTGTCCAGTTTCTTTTAAATCAAAATATATGGTAAGTAATATCTTAAATAGAACAAATACATTTCAAAATGCCTTTATGCCCCTTAAATGGTTAAATGTAACTTAAATCTGTGTCCCCAGTGAAAAATTAACAAAATACAGTGAATTAAAAGTATACACTATGTAAAATTATAATCCACTCCATCAAAAGTGTCTTAACTAGATACAGTCAATACACACTCAACAGCTCCCTCCCAGACCCCTGCAGCGGTTCAGTAGACAGTAAACATAAACAAAACAAACAAAAACTAAGCAAAAAGGTTATACATGATTTAACATTACATTTCCACGCAATATACACCAAAATAAGTGATCTTTAAACACGCTATCTTAAACTAAGGAAAGAGAGGACTACAACACATCTTACCAAAGCAATCGCAGTCCCGCTTCTGGTTACGTCGTGCGTGTGATTGTGCGTCAAGACTTCAAGTTCCCCTTGCTACAACAGGTAGCTCGGAACTCGTGATATATATTTATCAGATTTAAAATTGATAATTCATACACACACACACACACACAAATGACCTTCGTGACAGAGAATATTACAAATAGATTTTCCAAATTTTCAATGTTAAAGAAAACTGATAAGAAAAACATTTTACTCAGCTGCGCTTCGAATCACTTCAATCTAGAACATAGCAGAACAAACACGTTCAGCAGCATTCTGTGGTTAGGTAGGCTACATTGTGGCTTTAAAGGCATCACTGGTTAAAGCTGCTTTTGTTTTAAGTTGGTTTTAGTTTGTACAATGTGGTGGATTTGCATGACTAGAGAAAGCTAACTTTATTATATTATGCACTCTAATGTTAACCTTCTAAGCAGCCAACAGTGGAAATGATTGGAGAAATGAAAAGCTCACACGCAAAAAAAAACCCAAACACATCTCCGAATTTCTGAAATACAGTAATAAAAACCATGTTTTGTTTTGTTTTTACGGTGGGGGAACATCCATCAAACGGATTTTACTGGGTTAAGACCCATTGGAAGAATTCTAAATAAATGAAAAAACACAACCAACAAACTTTAATATGACCTAGAATGCAAAATAAAAATGTAAAAAAAAAAATCATACAAAATGTGCTGTGAAATCTGTGTTTGCAAATCAACTCCTCGAATATTCCTGATTTGCCATATTCAGCCTCGTAAACAGCAGCTAAAACTAAATATCTTTGTTCTTTTGCTATCCATTGGTATCTTTGATCAGCAGGATAAGAGTTCATCTTTTTTTTCCGGTCCTGTTGTGTAAGAGACACAACAGGATGTTATCTTCCAGATGCCAGCATGTCACCTACTTTTGTCCCTTTTTTTGGATCTTGTGAACTTGAATGAACGGATTTGGAACCATCACTTAAAACACACAGCAAAAATGTTTTGCACGATTTTAAGATTGACTTAAATCACTGGTTAACACAAGTTGAATTAAGATACTCACCGCATACAGTGCAATATAATTACTGTTGAAAATAAACGTGTAAATTTCTGTTCTGTGCTTATAGAAAATATCAAACAGCTGAGTTCCAACCGAATCAATAGAGACGTCAGCGCCTCAGCCGTCGCCTCCTGCTTTGCTGGTGCCTTCACGTGCTGTCGAAAATTCGATCATCTGTACGTAAACGAACCATAGTGCATATAAAAGCAATACCGGGGTTCATTCGGTACTCCCAGTGGCTGAGGGGCGACATTTCCGTTTTTATAAGGACGCTCCTTACTAACACGATAGTGACTCTTTGTTTTAGAAATTGTGCTGTGATGTTGTCCCACATTTCCAGTTAATACATCACAGCAGGATCCTCCTCCTCCTCTTCCATCATCATCACATCATCCCGTGGTGCGCCTGCTTCCTCCGTGTCCACCGTGTGGAACAGCCTTGCCATGGTGGACGCTGCCGGCTCCATGAAGACTTTCTCGGTACCGGAGATTAAACCGCTGGACCAGTACGATTTCAGCCGGGCCAAGATCTGCGCCAGCGTGCGATGGCTGCTGTCCAAATCGTTCGGTTCTGCAGGTAACAGCACCTCAGTGTGTTCGGGTCTTTCTTCCAGTTGAAGGCGGTGCGCTGTTGGGTGGGGCGCTTGATAATTCACCCCGCTATGTGTGGTTCAAACCGGCGCAGGTCGTTTTCTGCGGCGCCCGAAGGGACCCTCAGCATCCTTCCCTTCATGATTCATCCTGGACCAAAGCCCTGAGAGTCCCGCGGTGGCTCCAGCCCGTCCAATCTGTACTGTCTAGAGCTTAAATGAAATTTACATCATATGACTAAAAGTTGGCCTAAATAGCACGAATATGATTCTCGACAGAACTGTTAATATCAATGGTGCATGACGCATGAGAGGAGCTGAATCGGTGTCACAGCTGCAGTGCTACAAAGCCTTTTGTCACGTTGGATCGTAGTAGGCCCGCGAAATTCTCCTCAACCCGTAACAAATGAAAAGCAGAGCTAGTTAAACAAGCACATTTAACCTTTATGTAAAAATTGGATGTATGTGGGCCGGTGATAAATGGGTCACATAATATGTGTGTCAGTGTTACGCGCGCATGCTTTGCTCCATAGGAGTGAATTGGACGTACAGCAGGTCTACTATCAGACAATAGATCTCACTGCTGCTCACACCGCAGGTGCTCTCAAGGTGCCACTGGAAGAAGATGCAAGTACGTATTGCACAATTAGGCTATATTTGTAAATCTAAGGAACATCTACAATCTGTGTGGTTAATGCGTAGTTCATATGGATATATAGGATGGACAGAAAAAAAACCCCTGCACAATGCAACCACGTATTACTAACCACTGTAGAAGGTGCCAAGGTGATGCCTTTGTAAAGCAGATGGTCAAAGATAAGTTCGTTTAATTCTACAGTGGGTTTTTTTTTTTAGGGTTTTTTTTGTTTTTGTTTGTAATTTTACCCTGCAGCTCATTTGCTTATTGTCAGCAGAAAGAGGTACTTTGAGTTTTATCCAGTCAAAGATTAAATGTGATGATTAGACAAGTATGTTTTAGTTCATATAAATCGGTTTACAAAGACAAACATCCCCAAGATGCTTCATGACATACAATTAATTTGTACAGATACTGGAATAAAACACTACAATGAAACAGTAATAACTAACAAAATGTCAGATTACTAGCAAAATAAAAGTATACTTCCCTAGGTGTCATTGGTGTCCAGTTGTTTTCATATCAAAATATAATAGAAAGATATCATCTCACGTGTGGAATGATGTCTAATCTGCTGGTCAAGAGGACAGAAGACAACTGAGATTTAAAAGTTTCAGCAGGGGATGTTACTGTTATCAGTCACCTTGAAAATAGACACTGGCTTCCCAGGAGGAAATCGTCTACAATGCCACTTATAGATTTAACCACAGCTCTGTTTTTACTCTGACATAGCCACAACTAATATTTCAAAAATACACACATACACCGCAGGCTGTCTCCTGTGATTTGTTGTTGATAAAATATTGGACTTTGCAGAGCAACTTATTAACCTCCAGAGAAACAATGAAGTTGTGTTTTGCCCTTTATTCAGTGAAGTGTGTCTGTGTGCATGTGTGTGTGTATGTGAGCGATAATTTTATGTACACATTTTTAAGAAATACAGTATGTCATTGTTCCTCTCTTAAGAGAAAAGTCCACGTTAAGTCCAGTTTTTGTACTCATGTGTGAAGGCATCGATGCAGATGGATTTTGGTGTCAATGTACTATGCTGCTTATTTTGACATACTTCATCTTTAACTGATCATGCATAGATTAATCTGTACAATCTCACACAGAACCAAGTTGCAGCACTGTACAGCTGTGGTAGCTCCAGCAGCCTGTTCGTGCGGCTACTGGATTGAATTAGTCGTATGCTAAATGGTTTAGCTGGTTCCTACTCTGCAGTCCAGACTGTGTCCCTGCATTGACTGGGACAGAATGGCCACTTTCCATTTGCATCGTTCCCATAGCGACGCAGTCCTATTTCCCTTCAGTGCTGCGGAGTGTTTCGGGAGAGGGTTTAACCCCAAACAGTGTGTATTACACTGCGCTGTATGTACTTGACTTAATTTTAGAGCCCAAAGTTGATGATACTCATGGTTTTTCAGTCAGATTTACTCTAATGCAACAGCCGTATGTAGTAGCTCTCATTAGGACTTGTACATCGATTTGTATTGGCAGAGTTCGTGGGATGGTTTAGAGAAGAGAGGGAAAGACGGCAGAGTAAATGGAATTGAAGTAGAACATTATTCATACTCGTACCCTTTAATCATGACAGTCGGACCAATCTTCAGGATTATCCTGACTCCTTGAGCAGCAGTCAGAATGTGGGTCAGTGAGTTGCGTGTGTGTCTGTGTGAATGACTGTGTGTGTACGATTTGTGTGACTTCTGTGTAAACTGCACATGTCCGTGGAATGACCCATTCATTCTGTCTACATGGTGTGTTTTCTTCTTGCAGACACTCATCTACAACCAGGCACACACAGACACACTTGCCCTGGTAACCTAGCTGCTCATGCAGATGATGATGTTACTGAAAGGGATTCATTCTCTCTAGGATGCCTGCAGAATGTCACTTATTGCCAGCGAATAACCTTTGAGGGAAATTGTCTTAATTTATCTGCAGTTTTGTAGTATCCCTCACCTCTTACTCTCTCTCTCCCCGAGGACAAATTATATATGCTGCAGCCTCTGTGCAGGAGCCTCTGTACCCTTTGTGACCAGATGGGACATTGGATTGACAAAGCAGTTCTTTGCATTTGAGTTTGGCCCCCCCATCCTGTTTAGAATGCAGGAAAGCTGACTCAGTTTGTTCTGTTTCTGCTTTCTGTCACTTAAAGTGGAGAGTAAAATCTGCAGATTCATTTTGTTAGGTTATTTGATGTACAACTCACTCAACACTTTCAGTTCTGCTCTTTAGAGATTAGAAGAGTTGTTAAATGTAGTAGTTTCTTGTTTGAGTGATTGGTTTAATAATTAGACTGCAAACTGTTTTGAATGCCCTAGACCAAAAGTGTGGCGATTTGTGGTATATTGAGGTTCTGTGAACCTGCTTGTATCTGATTGAGGTGGTTCCTCTCCTCTCTCATTGACTAAAACTTCACTAATGGTGTCTAGACTTTCTAAATCCACTGATCTACACAAAACAAGAAATGCCTTTGTGGTTGTCTTAGGTTTGTGTTTTTCATCTCATAGAGTTCAGAGAACGTCAGATAATACTATGTTGAAGATTGCCTTTACTTTGTAAAAAACGTTCCATAAGACTCAATCATCTTGAGAAACCCACTGAAATATTAATTCATCTCATGTCTGTACACCGAAAAGCTCACACAGTCACTGTCTCTCCCTCTTCAGAGAACGTTCCAGAGGAGTTGCATGAGCCACTTTACAAAGACCAGTATGACCAAGAGCACCTCAAACCCGCCGTTTCTAAGCTGCTTCTCTCCCCGGATGTTTACTGCCGAGCTCAGGCCCTGCTGGCCCAGGCAGACGGGGTCTCACAGCCAACCTCGCAGGGCTCCCTGGCAGACTACTCTGCACTGCTGCAGCTCCTCATTAAGAAAGGTTTCTCTCCAAAGGTCCAGGATGTTGATATCACTGAAGAAGACCTCAGCTACTGCCCTATCAAAACGGTCGGTGTGTGTGTGTGTGTGTGTGTGTGTGTGTGTGTATGTTGTCAGGCAATATTGATGTTATGTTTTAGAATCCTCCTTGTATAATTTTATTCCAAATACATTCTATCCCTACATACTAAGAGGAAATATATTGGTGATGTTTCCCCTCTTGTGATGGCTACAGAAGGCCCATCTTGCCCTGATTGATGCACTGATGTCACTGGCCGCCAGAGAGACCGTTGGCAGGGTGAAGATGGCAGTGGAGGCAGAGCAGATGGGTGTTGGAGCTCCATGGGAGAACGCTCTGCTCTTCTGGGTCAACACGGTGAGACCAAAGCCCCACGGTCAAACAGTTTTTTCAATTAAGGAGGTGCTGAAAAAACCCCAAGTCAAAACCCAAAACCAAGTAGAAATAATAATACTACAATGGAAAAATATTCTTATAACCCCGTCTCAAAGTGAAACCTGCCATATATAAAAATTCAAAAAAGACAAATTTACAAATTTTCGTGATTATGGTACAGGCAGGAATGGATGGATAAATGGATTTAAAATACATATTTGACAAACAAAAAGCATATTTTTGTATTTTGCAAAAAAAAGCCATGTGCAATTTGTATCTTTTATTTTAGTTGGAAGATGTATGATTGTGTCTTTTATTTTTGTAAATATTTAGCTTTGGTTATTTTGTAAATAAAGTTCGCCCGAAAAAAGATCGCAACTCCTAGCTAAATGGTTCCGGCGTCACATGTAGCATCGGTAAGTGGAGGCTAGCAAAGTCCAACTCTGTGTGTCAACGTCAGAGAAGACCTCTAGAAGTAGGAATGATTTGGTTGCTTTTATTTTATGCACCAGTTTGCAAGAAACGTTAATTGGCATTTTATGAGCTTTATTCTGTTATTAGAGTTTAACGCTAGCTAGCTAGCTAGCCAGCAGCTAATGCTGCATTTCTAGCAACTCGGAACACTAAAATGTCAATTGTCCCACTTGTCCTTGTCCAATTGAACGGCAGGTGAACTTAAAGCACAGATTGAATGTGAAAAGGTAACAGCAACACACCAAACAGCTGGTTAAATACAACAAAAACACAACATTACTTATTTTAAGGGGTCCATTTCATAGTTGTGTCTTATTATGTATGTTGTATGAAAAAACAATTTCATGTATTTTTGCCCATCCCAGATTACATGTCAGTAATCGCAACATGACTATACTGTATAATAATTTTATAAATAGAATCAGTAGATTCACAAAATGTAGAATTCTTTTCAAATCATTGTGACAAACTGCTTGTAAATTTAGTTACAATTTATATAAAAAAAATCTCCAAGAAGAGTTGGAGATTCATATTTTCCATAAATTCATTCAATGTGAAAAGCCTTCCAGTATAGTGTAGTTTTAAGAATTAAATAAACTCAACACACTCAACCGCTTACCAATTGGAAATTAAACTTCAGTCAATTCTACAAATTTCTAATTAAATTATTAAATATCTAGTTGATGAAAATAGCTACATAAGTGAAACATTTTTGTATTTTGAAAGGAAATTTTTTAACCATTTCAAGAATTGTTTTCATATGTTAAGTATGCCGTATTTTAAATATAAAGATACAGAATATTGCAGAAAATGTTTAAAAAGCACCCTTGAGCCGACACAGGACATCAAAGCTAAAGCTGAGATCAAAGCCAAATCTAAAACCTGAGTCTGTGAAATAAGCTGTAATTTTCAAATAGAGTGTATATGAATGTTGCACGATGAGTTATATTGGTCTGATGCTTACAGCTGAACCAGAAGCTGAGAGAAAGTACAGAAGAGGAAGAGCCTCCCAACAAGTCTCAAACATGTACAGACCTGCAGCACACCCAGGACACGGTGAACAATCCCACCGCACACACACACACACACACACACACACACATGCATGCAGACACAGACATAATATTAGTAATAATGACATACATGATGTCTCTCATGGCTGTCTTGCTGATGCATCTAACATCTACCCGGCTCTGCCTTTATGTTTTGTCCTTCTTTCTCATTCCATGCTCTCTGCAGTGTCACTCCAACCGCTGGTACTGGAAACTAGTTCCCGTAAGTGTCCTGATCACCTGCGTCTCTCTTTCTGAGTCTGTCTCTGTCTTTGGCTGACATTATTGTGCCTGCTGGATATGCCATACATACTGTAGCTCTTCTCTATCCCATTATGAATCGCCTTTGATGTAATATCTCATATCTCTTTACCTTACAAACTGAATGTTGTCCTGTAACTGATTTTTAACTGATGATGCTTCGGGCACATCTGGTCATCTCTGTCTCAGTTTCATCTGAAACGACCCAGTTAGAGCAGAGGGGGAGAAGGAGGTGATGATTCAGTACATTTTATCCCTTGTTTGTCCCCTCCTTCTCCTCCTTCCCCGTGGCTCTCTTCCTCCTGGGCAGTGCCAGGTAATTTTGCAGTGTGGCGGTTCCCTTGATGACTCGCCCCTTTGTCATTTATGCTTGTTTCCTTCTCTCTTACCATCCCCCATCCAGCATGCTATCGCTTTTTGTTTGAAGGAATCTGGAAATAAGCCGCCAGTGGTAATGTATAACACCTCACTGCTCTCACCGTGTCCTCCATTTTGTAGCAACACTGCCCATTAACTGACGAATCGCCACACCTCTCCTATGCTGTCATTCAACGACTGACATACAGACTAAATCTGCCATTCCTCAGTTAAAGTTAGTCATAACACTTTTATCCATGCTTTTAGGTTTTATTTTTGTGTGTTACAAAATACATGTTATAGGAGGTGCAATGAAAATGAATTTCACTCTTTGATGTTTGTTATAATCCTCCTGCAACATGGCTGTGTGATGTCATATAGCATTAGTTCCACTTCATGAGACACTCAATCTGTTTTTAGGATGTATTTTTGCTCCCTTGTGCCCACAGTAAAGAGAAATATGTCATCCCACTTTTTATTTTTGAACAAATATATCTGTTCTCGTCCTTTTGGTATATGTGCCTTATCAAACTATGGGGGTTATGGGGGGGAGGTAGGTTTGAGGATAAGGCTCACAGTCATCAATGCCTGCTGCATGGACACCAGAAGGCAGTCTCCCACGTTCTCTGTAGTAATCGTTGATGATTTTATCAGTTATATTTTCCAGTTCATTTTTTGCAATGCTTTTTACCATTTAAGCTTTGCACTGCACTTTTCTTATGTGTGTGCGTGTGTGTATGTGAGCGTATATTTTCTTTATTGTATCAGATGTTGGCTGGCTCCACATTTGTTTTGCAAAGCAGTATTGTCTGCACGTAGGTGCATCCTGGGTTCATTTTAAATTTCTCTAACACAAACTAATAATTACAAAGTACATAAGCCTTTTAAAAATCATGTCAAATCTTTCTGTATCCTCCCATTTCTTATCATTCCCTCTCTTCCCCTCACCCATCCATTTGCTATTTCCATCTTTGCATGACTCTTCCTCTTCCTCCTCTCTCTCCTTTTCCTCATCCTCCTCTCCTCTCTTTCTACTCTAGATCCGCTACAGGAAGGATAAAGTGCAGTCTAAGCTGACTCCTACTTTTCCTCTGGTTTCTGCGGTCAAAGATCTGTCTAATGGCTGCGCAATAGCTGCTGTGCTGCACTACTACTGTTCCAGCTTACTGCCTCTAGAGGGTACACACATGCTCTCATATGCAACCATGCATGGGCTTACACATAGATAACAGTACGCTATTAATGATGCTTACACATAGATAACAGCACGCTATTAATGATGGCGCTTGAGATATGTACGTGCTCAATAACCATATTAACAATAATCTTTCTAATTTATTCATTTGAGATAATAAGCAGCATCAGAGTTGCACACCCAATTTGATTGGAATTTTTTCCCCAATCTACCATCATCATCAGGATAATAAACACATACGGAAGCATCAATTTTATGTTCATTCAGAGCATGTTTCTGAATTTCCCTCTATTAGTCCTATAATACCATGTTTAATCTAAATGAGGCTATAGATGATTTTTGCTTCAATTCAATAAAGTTCGGTTATCAAAATTCCCATGTAAACGTCCACTATTCTAGGTTACAATGAATCAAAATGCAGTTCGTGCACAGAGACACATATGCACAAGTACTAAAATTATATGCATATCAAAATTTGCACTCATCCATGTAACTCAGTACTTTCTCCCCATCCTTCTCCCTCCTCTATGTTGTTCTCAGACGTGTGTCTGAAGGACACCATGTCAGTTGCTGACAGCCTCTACAACCTGCAGCTCATCACGGAGTTTTGTAGGAGCAGTTTGCAGAGCTGCTGCCCATTGGCTGTGGAGGATCTGCTCTACGCGCCACCTGTACTGCATGTAGGCATTATGAGCTCTTTCACTGTTATCTGTTGTCAGTTTAGGTGCCTACATACGCTATGATTGAACTGATCAAAAAAGTAATTTAGGGGTATTTGTCTTATGTGTCGACAGCCTCGTGTATGTTCATGTATTTGCCTGCTTTGCACTTTTTGTAATGAAGCTGAGATGTCATCAGGCCAGTTTCACAGTGTGTTTTTTTTATGTGTAAAACTACAGGTTTGAATCTGTTTAAGGTAAATGGGATGTTAACGGCACCATTAGATTGAAACTGGCATGAGCTTGCGTGGGTGTAATCCAAGTTAATGGACCTAGATTATACCATTGTAAGTCAACGTACTCAAGCATGTAAAAGATGGATTTACATTTACAATTAACATTACCATTCTGCAAATGCATTTCCTCGACTAATGCACTCTGTCTCCAAAGAAGCCCTCATGGATATTCAGTGACTGATAGACCCCTGATAATTCCATCCATGAACTGTATATAGTTTACTCTGCATTTTTATGTTCATCTCAGTGCAGACAGTAATTGGAGTATAGTGTGCATGTATATGTACTGACTGCGACCTTGATGCTGATGCTAAAATCAACCCTTGTGTATGTCAGCTGAACATTATGAGTTTCATAGCCGATTTGCTGGACTGGTTTGAGGTGAAGAAGCCAGACTTTGTCGAGCCCATACAACCCATCGACCTCACAGGTCTGTGACTGACAATACTTACAAAATGTATTTGCTGGTGTATTGGTCGTTTTTAGTAAACAATGAGGTTAACATCTCCTTTGTGTGTTTCAGATGTCTCAGTGTTTCAGGACTGTAAGAGTCCCAGCAGTGGAAACAACAACAGGTACCAATATCTCATTACGAGTCCTAACAATTAAGCCTAACATTTAGGCACGACCTGAACTTGGATAACTACAGAGCCTAAACCAACAATTAAAAAAATTTACCTGAGCAATAAAATAAAACTGGATCGGACTCCACCAATAGGAATCCTAATATGTAAGAGTGATGGGGAAATGGGTTCATGCCATTACAAACGGCAGTTTAGTGTAGTAACCTGCACCAAAGCTGATCACCTTCTAGGAACATTATGTTTTATGTTTGGTCTGATGAGATATTGAATGAATAATGTGTGCACTGTGTTATTCTTTGTCAGCGGTTCTCCTTCCTTCATCTTCAAACAGCCCTTTGTGCCAATCTCTTCTCCTGTGTCACCTGGTAAGAAATATGGAAAGCACAGGGATGTGTTTCTTTGATTAAAATCGGCATAGATTACAGATCTACCTGTCTTTCCAGAAAACAAGACTTGGACTAAGAAGCAAATCAGGTAGCTACACAAAATCTTCACTTGATATCTTTAGAAATCAGTGCTCGAAGTGGGGCGATTATCAATGGTACAGAGTATTGGCACATATGCATTTTGCTATTTAGAATACCAAGAAATTTTACTGTGTACCGTGACTTTCAGAAACAGCGGCTACTAAATTAGGCTTACCATCAGTGTGCAGCAAGATCCCCCCCAAAAAAAGACAAAATTTGACGCAGTAGTTGCACCTGTTTCACAGCACTAATGTTAACAGGTTACAACATTCTTCTCAGAGGTAGAGTGTCAGCAGAGTGTCAGTTTAAAAATCAGGAGGTGTCAGTTTTTGTTTTGTATGCATGCTGCACCCTTGTAGCTGTGACATCATGCACACCACACACCTGGAAGCAACAGGTTCACAAAGGGCTCAGACAATGCCTGTATTTGCTGTTGTCTTTAAAAAAATACAATTTAATTAATTGAGAAACCTGTTATCGTTTTCTTGTATTTATAATGCTGTAACCCTGGAGCTTCTGAGGGCTTCATCCTTTGTAATTAGTTTACACAAAGCAAAGCAAATTTAAAATATAAAGGTATAACTTTGGTCCAAAAGATAAACAGATGCAGTAGATGAACAAAATGTGGAAAAAGACTGTAAAACACAAGTTTGATGTGCATGAATTGACAATTCTTTTTCAGAAGAATTGTCATCAGGTAGCACCTTTTTATTTGGATTTTCACAGAACCACCAAAATACATTTCATCGATAAACTTAATTTTCTTTTTTGTAATGCCAAAAGTGCTTCATGTTTGTTAAAAATTTTATTTTCATTTGCATCCTTAAACCTGTATCGTTTCTTTAAAATAACTTGAATAGATTTGTGAACATTACAAAATGCCGTTTTATTGTTTATTTGACGCAGGACAAAATCAAAATTCTTGATGGTTTGCTGGCTGATTCGCATATCATCATCTCAACACCGGGTGCACCAGCACCTATATTTTCCACTTCGAGCACTGATAGAAATTGTTTGTTTTTTACTTTTTATCTTAATTATTTTGTGATCTCACATTGGCTTTCCCCCATCTCCTGCTGTTTCTGCTTCTCCATTGTCTTTGATACATTCCATCCATTTGTTCATCAATCATTATCATCCACCTGCCTCCAGTCGTCCTCTGTCTGCAGTGACTTTCAGCATCCCATTTGGGCTGGACAGTGATGTTGACATTGTCATGGGAAACCCTATAGATTCTGTTTTTCGTTCTGTCAGCATTGACAGCCTCACCACTGGCATCCCTGCAGTGATGTCATCAGGAATGACCCGTGTCCCATACAGCCCCCCAGAGGACCTCAGCCACCTTGTCAGTGCTTCTGCCCCATCGCTTCGGTCTTCTTGGGGTCCTCACTCACACTTGCACACGCCCCCACTAGGGGAACTGCCCACCATTGAGGAAGCATTACAGGCGGTCCATACTCCTGGAAAAAAAGATCAGAGGAAGGGAAAGACAACAGAGAAAGGTGGAAGAGGAACATTTGGCGAAAGACCAGAGCCGAGGTTATGCCCCGAAGGAGCTCCTGCTGGTTTCTTCCTGCACTGCCCTGAAGAGGATCCTCCTCCCCTCAGTAGCTCTGCTCCCTCCCGCTCCGGAATCCTCTATCGGCCCGTTGGAGGAGAAGTTGGTGAGACTGAAAGGCAAAGAAGGGGAGAGAGGAGAGAGAGATCCACACCGACTGATATGTCACGCGATGATGACTCTGTACTACGAGATGGCAGTGTTGATTCCTCTGAAGCATCAGATGATACTCCGAGGAACACTCCCGGCAATGTTCGACCCAGACGACAGGAGAATCACAACACCAGCAGTCCACGCATGACGAGCTTTGCTGAACGACGGGACAACAGGAGGAGAAATCCTGCTCCCACTGGGGAAGAATCCGCTATTACACGAACCCCAACCACCCCAGGAACTCCACACACACCCTCCACACCAATAGGGGCACCAGACTGTCAGGACAGTCCAGATCCCAGGGGAGCCGAACTAGGCTCTGAGGCTTGGGAGTTAGGGGCTCGTTTGGAGGAAAAACGTAAAAGCATTGAGGCTCAAAAAAGACGTATTGAAGCCATCTTTGCCAAACACAAACAAAGGCTTGGGAAAACTGCATTCCTTCAGTTGCAAAGAGAGCAAGGAGAAGGAGGAGCACAGAGAGCAGATGAAGATAATCTCACTCTTGAGGAGCGCCTCAGTCACATGGAGGAGCAACTGAAACAGGAGGAGGAGAAGGAAGAGACAGAAAAGAAGGAGATAGATGGAGAGACTGAGAAGGAAAAGCCATCTGAACAAAATCCGCCTCGATTAGAGAAGCAGGTCACATTCTCTGTTGAAAGTAAGAAAGGTGCAGAGAAAGACATCGGAGGCGAGAAAGAGACGGCCTTCGTGGAGTATAATGAAGTGGTGCAGAAACTGAGTGAAGCTTTGCAGTCCCTGCAAAAAGACATGCAGAAACTGACTGAACAGCAACAGCAACTCATGGGTAACCAAAGACCCAAAAATACACCCAAGACCACTCCAAAGCTGACACCTAAAGTTAAGCCAAAAACACCACCCAAGACTCCTCCTCGCACCCCAACCAAAACACCACCACGAACCCCAACCAAGACTCCTACCAGGAGCACCACTAAAGCTTGGGTGATTCCTACTGGTCCCAGTACTCCAACTGCCTCTTCCCCTTCACGCCGTTCTCACATGCCTTTGTCTTCCACCTCCCCCAAAAATATCTTATCTTCCTCCTGTCCTGCCCCTCGCACTAAGATCCACTCGTCCTTGACTCCCCGTAGCCCTAAACACCACTCACGTCCTCATCAGCAGCCTCACCCACGGCCCTCAGAACTCAAGTTCCCCCCACTCAATCGGGTCTTAAAGCCCACCCAGAATGTGGACAGCATTCCCCACCTGCGTCGCGTGTCTCCCAGCAAATGTCAAGTTCAGACTACCTCTTCATTTCGGATCGGCGGGCCCCGGACTCCTCAGGAATCTCCACAGCTGCCAGCTGATGAGAGTGCCTCAGAAACCGCCTCAAGTGAGACACCCACCCAGTTCAGCCTGGAACTGGAGCAGGAGGAGCTGGAGGCAGTGGGAATGCCAGCATTCATGCCACAGCCAAGTCAGGATGGTCCCCGAGCTGCTGGCGGGAGCAGCTCTGGTGCTCCTTCTGAGTGCTCATTTGAGAGTGAGACTTTGTCCCTATCTGCTGCATACAGTGCTGGAGGTGAAGAACTGAGGGGGAGACGTGCAGGGAAACGCTGCAGCCTGCTTGAGGTGTCACTGTCATCTATGGGAGGACCAGAGGGGGGCAGTGATGAGCCAACTGATGAGAGTCATGAATTTTCCTCTGATTCTATGAGCGACAACACTGAATCTGCTGCAGAACCCAGTAAGAGACCAGCTGGAAATCCTGTAGATCTCAGAGCAGAGCCGGCTCTGGTTGCAGATGAAAAGGACTTATCTGAAGAGCAACCACAACCCAAAGGAGAACAAACGAGAGACACAGAAACTCTGGAGGCAAGTGGAGAGCAGAACGAGCAGGGTACCAGAGGAGGAATTGGATTCTTTTTTAAGGTCAGTGTTTGCAATAAAATGCATGTTTTACATTAAAAAAAAAATCCATATCTAATGTTTTTGTCCATATTCGCTGTGTCTGTGTGCATGTGTGGTTGTAGGAGGAGGCACATAGTGAGGAGGAGATGGCTCAGCGTAAAGCTCTCCTATTGGAAAGACAGAAGAAGCGAGCTGAAGAGCTTAGGAGGAGGAGGGATGAGCAAGAAAGGGAAAAAAGGTAACACACATGCACACAGTTATGCCTAGATGCTAAGTCTTCAGTCTAAGCATTTCCCCCTGTAGTCTTTAAGAAAAGAAAGAGAAGAAAGAGGGGTACTTTATTGATCCCCATAGGGAAATCAATTCTTGCATTTTTACCCATCCTCAATCAGGAGCAGTGGGCAGCCAACACAACACAACACAACACCACACAACAGCCGCCGGGACCAACTTTAGATTATCTACCTTGCCTTTGGTCAGGGGCAATGGCAGGATTGATAGACCTAACGTACATGTTTTAATGGGTGGGGGAAACCGGAGCACCCGAGGAAATTCACGCAGACAAGGGGAAAACATGCAAACTCCACACAGAAATTTTGGGATATTGGCAGAAACTTTTGTAGAGTGTCTGTCTTGGGATTGAAGCTCTATTAAGCCTTCACACACATCGGTGATACGTGTATGCATGTAACAAAGTGCTGCCAATAAACAAAGCTGTGTATATCTCGTGCTGCTGCAGTGGGATTAACAGTAATAACCCTGTGCATCTAAATAGATGCAAAGTATGTTGAGCTGGTACAAAGTGACAGCAGATGATCTCACGACATGTGCCTGCTTGTCGACTTGAGAATGAGATTTAGTTGTCCCAAACATGGCCGCTCTGATTGTCCACTAAAGATCAATGCTTGCCACCCTTACAGCTTCGACTGTGCTTTCTCTTCAAAAAGAGAAGTTATTAGGTTCTTATTCCAATCAAATTGTCCGGTTTTCGGGCTCTGGCTTGCATTCACATCTCCATCTCCAAGCAAGTAAATGTACAGAAAAAAAGGTCTTTATGAATGAGACTTTGATCTGGGATGTCTCGTAGTCCTTTTTACTGCTTGCTTCTCGCTGTCGGTTGGAGAGGGGGAGAGACGGCGCTACATCCATGACACGAGATGTCAACACTTATTGAGGACATATTACACATAGGAGGGTCAGACCAGTGGGAGTCTCCAATGCCACAATTTGATTTGTATGGAGATACGTATGGTGTAAGTTGTGGTTTGGATTTTTAGATCTTTTGTTGGTGTCTTGATTCTTGAACTATCGCGCTCAAATTTGTCATGTCAAGTATTGAAGGATGATATCATTTCAAAGTAACTTAGTGTGCCTTGTTCATAGACCATTGTCCTCAGAGAGGATGCGAGTGGCGTCTCCCTCTCATACGCCTCCAGCGGGGACAACCTCTCCTTCCCTGACTCCTCCCGCTACACCAGCTCGCCGTGGAGGATTCACACGAGGGGAGTACGCACGGCGGCAGCAACTCAGGCTCATGGATGACTTGGACAAAGTGCTGCGGCAGAAAACAGGGGGACAAGGACAAGCTAAGAAAACCCGCTCTCGTCCTCGCAGCATGACCAGGGATGTTGCACAGCTGTCTCGGAGTCCAGCCAAGGGAAAAACAGGTAGACTAGAAAAGAGAAAATTCAGAGTAGAAATTCAAGTGTCTGGATGCAGATTGATTTTTCTACCTCAATTTTTCTTCTTACTGTTGCCTTTGTTTGTTTCTGACCCTCACTCCGCCCTGCCCCTGTTTCACAGCCTCAAAGCTGACCAAAGTCTACTCGCACTCCTCCCTCAACCTAGCAGCCACGGCTGATGAGCCCAGTAACAGCGGGAGCGATCGTACAAAGAAACCCTCCAGGTAAACTGCTGCATTTCTTCAGCTTCAGAAAACAGAACAGATCAGTTTGCGGAATGTGGATGTGGAAAAAGCAACCTAAGTACAATTAATCAGTCAATATTATCACAGTAGAGGAGAATTATAGTTAACTGGATTAAAAGCAGCAACTATGGAAACAATCACAGACAAATGAAAAAATGAAAACGCAACACATATTTCTTAAACAGTTTTTACTGACATATAACTAGTCAAATGTATGAAAATGATGTTAGGTTGTAGTCAATAATAATATGCATTTCCAAGCCTGTTAGTGTGTGAAAGCAGGTTTGAATGTGAACAAAGAGTAAAGGCAAGATGTTAAATAATAAATAACTGACACAAAACGAAACTCCTTGATATAATTCTTTATAGATGAAAATCTTATTAGTGATTCATCAATAATTGGATCATGAACACCCCTAATTGCAACACCCTCTAACAATTACTGTCCTCAGTGCAAAGAGAACGACATCGTGTGTCATAAGTTGCAGTTGCATCTAGTCCTACAGTACCTGGAACACAAACTCCACAACGGATGATCACATTAGTTTGGACTTGGACTTTTATTAACAAGATTAGTTATACACCACACCAATTACTTCACAGCTGTGATCACAGTTGATTCTTCAAAAGGGTTGAAAGACTCCAATTTCTTCCCTGGATGTAAAAGGGCCTTGTTTTTCTGACAATTTCAGCTCTCTTTGTTTAAGTTCAGTCTGTGTCCAAGAATTGTACTTGTGAAGTCATCCAGGATATGAGGTACATGCTGCCCAAACTTGGTTCATCATATGACCTCTGTCTGGCAGTCGTCCTGATTCACCTTCGGGATGCATGACATCGAGCCGACTGACAAATCAGAATGGAGATAAAGACTGGGAGATTGGCTCCAATGGCACCTCACCAGCCCCTGAATACACAGGTACTAATGCATGGTGCTAAATGTGGGTCAATAGTTCTGATAATTGAAAAAGAAAAAAAAAAGAAAAATGAAAATTTGAAACTTAAACTGAAAAATATAATGTGTCAAAAAAATTTGAAAAAAAAAAAAAGATCGGAAATCTGAAAACAAAATTTGCAACTGAATTTTTTTTTACTCATATATCAAAATGTGTATGAAAGTGAAAAATGAAAAAAATAAATAAAAAGAATTATGTAACCCAAAAGATTATTTTTTTTCAGTGATCAAAACATTTGGCCCAGTTACGGCACCATACTACCATACTAATGGAGTAGTTCTCAATGATTGTATTTGTGTAAGTAGTAACAGTCGTGTGCTTGGGCATTTCTGAGATTGGATGAAGGATGTTTTCATTTGTATTTCCAGGTCCAAAACTATTCAAGGAGCCGAGCTTCAAGTCAAATAAATTCATCATTCATAATGCCCTCTCTCGTTGTTGTCTGGCTGGCAAGGTCAACGAGACACAAAAGAACAAGATAGTCGAGGTAGAGACCACATTTTATATAAATGTATACACACAAAGACAAACACATACATTATAACATGCCTTATGCAGATGATACTATACTGTACTATGCACAGCCATGATGACTTGTGTTGACTTTGTCTTAATTACAACTTTTTCCAAATTTAGGAGATGGAGAAAAGTCCTGCCAACCACTTCCTCATCCTGTTGCGTGATTCCAGCTGTCAGTTTCGAGGCGTCTACACCATGAACCCCGATTCCCAAGAGCTTGTACGATTGGCTGGAGTGGGCCCGAGGACGATTGGTTCTGCCCAGGTGGAGGCCATCTACAAGTACAGTTCAGACAGGAAGCAGTTTAGTGCCATCCCCTCTAAAACGATGGGAATGAGTGTGGATGCCTTCACCATTCCTGGCCATCTTTGGCATGGAGGAGGGGGGGGAGGAGGAGGAGGAGGAGGAGCAAGCAGGAGAGCGAGCGTTACTAAGAAGGTTAGCATTTCCAAGTGAAGAAAACATAGCATTTCAATCAGACATCGCAAATGATGCAAGATATCACTATAATCATAAAGTTGTTGTAGTGAAAAACATCTGATATTGTAAATGTGCAGTTATTCATTGGAATGCACAAAGATAAAGATTGGCATGTATTCATGTGCTTGTACCTTACAAACACATGTACTTTACCTCTCACGCCTTTGGATTATACTAGAAATAGGTAAAGTTTAGAAATGTTTGTACTCCCCTTTACGTGCATGAAAGTCACACAGCACAATTTGTATATCTGGAAAGACAAAACAGACACTGATACAAGACCCAGTGGAAAGTTTTTTTGAACATAAACACAAAATGATTGAAACAGAAACCCCAAAGTTTTTCTTCCTGTTAAAGAAAACATAAAACATTGTGTTTTTTGAAAAACACAACTTTCATAGCACATACAATCTGTTCCATCCTGGTTATTCAGATGAAAATGAGATCCTCATGTTGAATACCAGTGTCTTTGATCTACCTTAAGCCAAACAGAGTGAACCTGTAAATGCCTTCTCATGTCAGAGTGACTGGCAAGACTTTTGTTTTGTATAGCTTTTAAGTTTAAGTCGGCCGCCTCTCAGTAAGTTGATTAAAGCAGACTTGTTTTTCAAAATGAAATATAGCCATAACAACAATATATGATGGCGAGAGTCAAAATGAAGTATGAACTTAGTCAATGGTCTGTTAATGTATCAGTGAACAGTTTCAGGTGGATTTTTACCACATGAACGTCTAGAACGTACAACGGCACAGTAGATTAAAAGGAGAAAAAATTACAGAGTGTAATTCTCTGACATTATCAAGTCGCAAATTTGCTAAAAAAAGTCAATCATACACGTCACTACTTCTGAAGAAAAACCTTGTACATGTGTGAATGTGCGGTCATAGGAGTGTATATGAGAGGTTATACATGTGTGTATGCGTGGTCATATACATATTTGTGAGTTATATATGTTTTAGAGGTTGTGTGTGTGTGTGTGTGTGTGAGAGAGGTTGCACTCAATGTGTGTGCACATGCTTTTGGTAGCCTGTGTACTTTTGGTGACGCGTGTGTGCATAACACTATTTTTTCCATTTTTTTTTCTCCCAAATTTGCGACTTTATAATCTCAGAGAATTGTGCTCTGAAATAGTTTTTTTTAACGTATAGCGGCCCTTATAGACGCCGTAGTAAGAACGTCTAGCAAAAATAAATCAAGGAAATGTAATGTTTATTCTTGACAACCGATTCAAGTGGCCTCTGTAGTTCTGAGTCAGTAGTGGGGCTCTCACATGATTCCCAAAAGGGACCTGGCCAGAGAAAGAAAAGGATAACCGATTGTCAGCAGGCGATTTAATGCCTGTCCTCGGACTACTTGTCAACTTGTAATGGAAAGAATAGTGCTCCTTGTGTATACCAGGAGATCAAACATAAACGTGTGGAAAATAAGAGATACAACATAAGTAAGAAACGTAATAATAATAAGACTTAATGATTGTCTTGTTGAGACTGAGAAATAAAAACATGTATTTGTCTCATGCTGAGCTGAAGCCTGCACAGTGCCAATAGCTGCATATCAGTAAGAATATCTAAAAAGGTAAAGTGAGGTTTACACAGCAGTTCCTTGGTTCATCCATAGCGCCAGATGGCAACGGTTGACACAGCCTGGCAGTCTCTGACTACTGGTATGACAAAAATGCTGAAGTGTGTGTTAATTGATAGAGACAAATAATATCTCCTGCAGGAAGTCAGTAATTCTCTGAACAATCCCTTTGCCCTAAATTGACCAATCAGAATTGAGCATTGAAGACAGCTGTATCATGATCTGTGTCTCAGAGGACAATTGTTGGTTCACTGTCCAGAACTAAGTGCAAAAACAAGTCAGAATCAAGACCAAACAGCTGGTCCAATTCACTTTACAGCTGCTAGAGTTCAAAGGAGCGCGGTCATAGACACACACGGTACAGGAATGGTTACACATGTAGTCAAAGCTTGTTTGGCTATACGAGTGAAAACGTGGTTGGTTTTAACTGTGTTAATAATGGGTTAATGAGCATAAGATGCATTTTAACAATCTTTGTACATTTAATTGAGAGAGTTGAAGATGACAAAGGTCAAATCAAGTTTTCAAGTCTACCATTAAAGACATGTCATACCAATACGGAGCGGTAATGGGTCGTGGCCCTCAAGGTAGAGTGGCCGTAAATAAACCGGTTTATTTCAAACCAGCATTGACTGACTGAATTGAACTCTGTGTCATGTGATTTCTTTTTGTCTTTTAAGTGCTGCAGTTGGTTTTTTGAAAATCCACAGTGCCGTCATCCTGCTTGACGCCAAAGCGATCGGTAATGCAAATAATGAACCCATCAAAAGTTTGTTATGATCCTTTATTGCACTTTCCTTAGAACATACAGCTCAGAGACACATGGTGAGTGAATGCCTGTTAATAACTGAGCCAACTGATGTTGTGTTGGTTATTCAGCTGTGTTTTTTTTTGGGATCTTCGGTGAAATCTACATGTAAATTAGCCTTTGTAGTTTAAGAGTTTTAGAGGAAGGTATTTTAACTGTTAACTGCTATTTAATCTGTTCTGTGGGGGAAATGAGTATACATTAACAGTATGTGAAATTTTGCACAGCTGCCTTTATATTGGAGAAACCTTTGTGTGTGTGTGTGTGTGTGTACTGTATATATATTTAACTTGTGTAGGGTAGGCCTGTTGTAATTCAAAAGTTGAGTTGAGACTTATCTTTTCGTGAGGATATTGACTGTGGTTAATGATTTTACAGGCACTTCAGTTTTGACTTTTCTAGGTTTTTTGTTTTTTTTTAGCTTTAATGTTGCACCAGAGACCCCAATGAAAGCACAGTGAATGTTTGATGATTTGCAATTACGTGGCCACACATGAAATTAACTGACATGAAGCTAAGGTGATGCATAGCCTTCAACAGCGAGGAACAAGTAAAGGGAAACGTATTCATGGAAAGATTCAAATATACCAAATGACAACATCAAACTCCTTATACATGATAGAATTTACGGATTAAGATTAATGGTCCTCTGATATAAGACTGCTGTGGTTAATCTCTGCATACTATTTGCTTATTATCGTGTACAGACTTCAAAGAGACTATATCACTTACAAACATGGCCATCCTGTTCAGTACTCACTATTGACTTGACACGATTGTATGTTTAAATTGTATGATCGACAATTTAACAAGGACACACGCATCTTATCTCCTTAGCAACATGTTTGTTTTTTCCTGCTTTTGGTCCGGTCATCTAATTTTTAAGCAAATTTTAAATAACATAGGTTTGCTTTAAATCCTGAGTGCCCATGGTGGCATCCTAAACTATTTTAGGGTGAATCTGGGCTTTAAGGGTTCTTTCTCTGCATTGCTTAGCTAGATGGGTCAAAATGAACATCATAAATACTAACTAATAGTCACATCTTCATTATATGGTACAGCTATATTCATAAGCTTAGACTGACAAAGCAGATAGACATCCTGTGACGTGCTTGCCGATACAGAAAGCTGCAATACTGTAACATACTGTATAGTTAAACACTGCGTGCCATATGAAGTGTGCGTGTAATACACAGGATTAGCAATACAAAGCTCGGCTGGGACACCAGGTGACACACGCACAAGGGAGAGAACAGCACGTTCATGTCACATGTTCATCTTTCTCGTCGCCACACACCTTCATTTCTCTTTCAGTTAAACCTTTGACTCCTATTCTCATTCCATATGAATATACAGTACCTCCAAAACTCATAACCAAGGGGCTCGTTGCTAATGTGCTTCAGTCGGCTCAACCGTAGGACCACTATCAGCTTTTGTATCCGGAGAGCTGTGTGCTGTGCTGTTCCACAGGGCAGCGTCAGCCTGCGGGTCCAGGGATGGATTCACAGAGGTGGGATCAGAAGAGTTAGACGTTGGGTCTACCAGGATCTGGACAGAGGTCGGCAAACTGCGGAGTGCAACCTTGGCTGGAGGGTCGGACGAGGAACTTGGGGGCACGTTAGACGCGGAGAGAGTGGGAGCATCGGAAGGAGCGCGTGAAGAGGAATTTGATGTTGTGGCTGAGGACAGGTGGGCAGGTGTCAACGCCGGTGAGTCAGAGAGTGTGTGTGGGAGAGTGTCAGGCGGTGTGTCTGTGGTAGCGTCAGTGAGAGTGGGTGTAGATGTGGAGGTGTGTGCAGGAGTGGGTTCTTGTGGGTCAGTGCAAATGGGCTCCCCTACAGCCAGGTACCACACCTCATTGTGCCTGTTAAACAGCTTCAATGGACTGCACAAACACAGACACAGAGACACACACACACACACGTTTTAGAGATATTAGTACTTTTCACGAGTACCAGTATTCTACAGTCCTTTCGCCGCCACAATTCACAGGGAAATGTTTACAGGTACAGGTAAATACATCATCTAATGTATTTGTTGACATTCCTAACAGATGAGCTGTAAGTCTATTTACAAACTGTCAAATTTTCAGGACATTTTAAAAATTTGTTTTCTAATCTTTCAACTGATGTGAAGAATGCTGATATGTTGTTTACCTATGTGTTGTGTTTTGCTTATTGTTGGTTTTTTCTTTAATGTTTTTTTCCTAATGTGTTTGCGTTTCCTTTGTGTTTGAATTTTGTTAATGTTTTTGCATTTTCTTAATGTTTTTTTGATTTGTGGTATTTTATTGATGTTGTATTTTCATATGTTTACAAATTTTATGAATGTTTTCTTTGATGTGTTTTCATTGTTTTTGCCTTTTCTTAATTTGTTGTCTATTCTTATTAGTGTTTGTATGAATGTTTGTATTCTCTAAATAATAATCTTAGTGTTCATTTTTTTATTTTCATTATATTTGTGTTTTGTTAATGTGTTGTTTTCGTTATATTTTTTCATTTAACGATTTAGCATTTTCTTTGTTGCGTTTTGCGGAATATTTTGCATTTTCTTAAGGTTGTTGTGTTTTCTTAATGCAGCGTTTTTGTAATATTTTGTGGTTTCTTTTTCTAATATTTGCGTTTTCTTAATGTTGTGTTTTTGTAATATTTTTGCATTTTCATAATGTTACTGCGTTTTTGTAATTTGTGTGGTTTCTTATTGAGTTGTCTTTGTAATTTTGCATTTTCTTAATGTGTTTGTTTTTTTGTAATTTAGCATTTTCCTGATGTTTTTTTTCCCAGTTTTACAAATTTTTCTTATTGTGTCGTCTTTGTAAAATTTTTGTTTTTGTACTATTTTTGCGTTTGCATAATGGTATTGCTTTTTCTTAATGTTGTGTTTTCGTAATATTTTGTGGTTTCTTATTGTGTCATCTTTTTGTAATTTTGTGTTTTATTGTTGCGTTTTTGTAATATTTTGTGGTGTCTTTTTGTAAAATTTATGTTTTGTACTATTTTTGCGATTTCATAATGTAGCTTTTTCTTAATGTTGTGTTTTCGGAATATTTTGTGGTTTCTTATTGTGTCGTCTTTTTGTAAAATTGTTTTTGTAATTTTTTTTATTGTGTTGTCTTTTTGTAATTTTGTGTTTTATTGTTGTGTTTTTGTAATATTTTGTGGTTTCTTATTGTGTCATCTTTTTGTAAAATTTATGTTTTGTACTATTTTTGCGTTTTCATAATGTTATTGCTTTTTCTTAATGTGTTTTCGTAATATCTTCTGGTTTCTTATTGTGTCGTATTTTTGTAAAATTTGTGTTTTCGAAATATTTTTGCTTTTTCTTGTCGTCTTTTTGAAAAATTTGTATTTTCGTAATATTTTTATGTTTTCTTAATGCATGGACTTTTTGTAAAATTTTTGTTTTTGTAATATTTTATGTTTTTTTATTGTGTGGTCTTTTTGTAATATGATTCGTTTTCGTAATATTTTGCTTTCTCTTAATGTAATGTCTTTTTGTAAAATTTGTGTTTTGGTAATATTTTTGCCTTTTCATGTCATTGCTTTTTCCTAATGTTAGGTTTTTGTAATATTTTGTGGTTTCTTATTGTGTCGTCTTTTTGTAAAATTTGTGTTTTGGTAATATTTTTGTGTTCTTATTGTCGTCTTCCTGAAAAAAAATTATTTTCGTAATTATTTTTGTTTTCTTAATGCATGGACTTTTTGTAAAATTTTTATTTTTGTAATATTTTGTGTTTTTTATTGTGTGGTCTTTTTGTAAAATTTGTGTTTTGGTAATATTTTTGCATTTTCATGTCATTCCTTTTTCGTAGTATTCTGTGGTTTCTTATTGTGTCGTCTTTTTGTAAAATTTGTGTTTTCTTACTCCATGGTCTTTTTGTAAAATTTTTGTTTTTGTACTGTTTTTGCGTTTTCATAATTTTGCTTTTTATTGTCTTTTTTGTACTATTTTTGCATTTGCATAATATTATTGCTTTTCTTAATGTTGCGTTTTCATAATATTTTGTCAAGTTGTTTTGTTAAGTCAAGTGCTTCTTCCTCCGCTGACATAGAGCAACTTGTGTGTGCAGTGTGATGACTGATTAAGTCAGAAGTAAAAGATGGTTAGTGGTGTGTATTACCTGTCATAGCCGACCCCATAGTGGTGTGTGTGGTTGTAGGGAGCTCGAACTCGTTCCAGTTCTTTAGTCAGCAGGTGTGCGTGCAGCCTGGAGGTGACGGACAGCATCCAGCCGCCGTAGCTCCTCACGTAGACGTCCATCTCCGGCATCTCTGTGAAATACAGCTGTGCAGGAGACACAGACGCAGCGGCAGATCATTAGAAGTCACATCAGGTAAATCCTACACCTTAGGAGACACTTCAGAGGAAAACCAAGTATTAAACATACCAAAATACTTTTACTATATCTGAGTATTAAATCCGTTCAGTACTGGGTGGATTAATTTCTGATAATTTCATATCTCCAAGCACTAAACTCCTAAGATTTTTTGTAGCTAAAATCCATGTATTTTACATTTATTTAATCAATTAAAGCCGACTTTTAAACTCAAAGGTTTACAGCGGGATGTTGACCGATTCATTTTCAGAGAAACCAATCCAGATTTTTTGAAAACTGGATCTGAGTTGGTTGCTTGGTGCCATCACGGCTGTTACCGGAATCTCACGCTGTCAAGTATGTAAGGAAGGATACTGGATGCTGAAAAAAAAAAATCAAAAAAGAAACTACAGAATATATTCAGGGAGTATATGAGGTTTTGATTCAAGGTTAAGTTTTACAAAAGGAACAAAATCTAAATTTGATTAATAGAATATAATTATTAGTGCCGGAGAATGAAGAAGAGTGAATTTTAGATAATCAGATGCGATGACACAGCATCAGGGACGACGGAACAAAGCGATGTCCTGATTATTGAATGCTGAGTGAACAGAACAGGCTGCAGTAAGTACAGTAGATCCTGCACCGCTCTCTATTGATTTTAATGCAACAATCTGATCAAATTACTGCACATTATACTCCCCCTGAACACTGGAGACGGGTGCAAGCGTTTGACCTTGTCACGCACCGTCTCCCTGCCTGATCATCACGACCCGCTCACCTTGTCATTGGTGGGTGTGGGTGGTTTGTCCTGATAGGACGCAGGCAGGGGGAAGTTGAGGGTGTAGATGGCTGGCTCCCACATCCTGGTTTCCTCAGGGATCCTCACCAGGACTGGGGCAGTCATCTCCATCTGAATACCTGCCAAACACACACACACACACACACACAGAATAAGACACGAAATAAAGCAATCAGTGCTGATACGAGCCTCTCTCTCTCTCTCTCGCTCTCTCTCTCTCGTCCTTACCCCCCTCATTGGCTCCGGTGATGTACTGGAAAAGTCTCCTGAAGGCCATGGCTGCACCCACACCCATAAAATAAGCTTCAGCATCCGTTGACACCCAACGTGTGGGGCTGTAGTGCCGCACCTTAACACACACACACACACACAGACACACACACGATTTAGACACATTATATTGGAAGTCACAGCTTGATGGGCAGCTATGTATGTGTGTGTGTGTGTGTGTGTGTGTGCTGGTCGGTGTTGTTCACGTACCTCATATTCATCTGTTTTGCAGACCAGCTGATATTCCAGACACTCGTTTGATTCGGTGCAGAAGCTGGTGTTGGTGCACGGTCTGTGATGCAGAGAGAATGACGTTATTTTATTCCCTTTTTTTTTTAATCTTGTTCAAAGAGAAGATCAACTTACCCAACACTTGCTTGCACCGAAACAAGCAGAGCCAGCGAGGCCACGACTGAGATGAGAGCCCTGAGGAACAGTTCACAACATGAATCAGAAGATCAAAACAAGTGAATAGGACCGAGTTGGGGGCTGCAGGTGTTCATGATTTCCTTCTATTTTGCCTTTTGTACATATTAAAGGATGAACATGAAGAAAACGTTGTTATTACACAAATCAAGCATATTTGAGAGGCACAGTGTACGATGACAAAGGAAAATAAAAAAATAAACGCATCTCTGACATTTAACAGTTTCTGTGAGTTTGATGTCATTCAGCCGCAGTGGGATTCCATGTTCCATGTTTCAAAGATGGAAAAGGTTTGGGCGGCTGATTATTGTTGTCAGGTTTTGGAACGAGTGGTGCATTCAAGTGTTTGCACTGCAGTGATGAAATGGGACACATCCTTTTTGAGCGACGCAAGGGGAGAGAGAGAGAGAGAGAGAGAGAGAGAGAGATCTGCTGCGTCATCAGGCTCTGCCTTTCAAACGCAAAGACGTTTTGAGGTCATTGAAAACCTGCATTCGTGTTCTCGTGGACAAAGCCTCATATTTAACTTTCAGAAGATAAAAGTTTGCAAAAATACCCCAAAACGATTTTACGACTACGAAACGCGCGATGAAGTTGATGACTTCAGATGACATAAGGACGAACGGATGAGTTACTCCGTTACTGCTTCATTTAGTGTCCAACCTGTCTCTGCTGCTCTGTGCTTAAATGTCCTTTAAATGTATCATCCATTCTACAATGACGGTTAAAAAATAAAAAAATCCGCGTCAGATCCCTCAAACAAAAATAAATAAATAATTGAAACACAATCAACTTTTTGTTTTAAATTAAAATGTAAGCTGTAAAGATGTGTGAATTGTTTCTCCTGCCTTTGTCTAAATGACGGCATACTCACATCGTCCCGGCGCAGTGTGCGTCCTTCCCACCTGGAGGAGAGGAGAGGAGTGTGAGGATGAAGGCTGCAGGAGTCTGCAGTCGCTTCACTGATGCCGGTGGATTCACTGCGGACTGCAGAGAAGCGGAGTGTGTGTGTGTGTGTGAGAGACACTCACATAAGGGAGGGAGAGAGGGAGGGGCAAAGCGGTGGCAATGATCCTGCACAAGGAGACCTTCAGTCGGTGTTACCATCCTCCATCACCGAGTCCACGCAGGAACGGGCAGATTTTAGGATCATTGTACTGATAAAAAAAAGTCCTATTCACGATGCTGATCTAGCCCGGAATTGAACCTGCAACCTTTCAATCTACAAATGTCACTCAAACCATGAAACTAACAAGAGTAGGAGAATGATGCAGCAGCTGGCTGAGGTGACGCTGGACCAGCGCCCCCTACCGGACTCAGCATGCGGCTGTAGACGTACAGCAGCAGCCAGTGACAAAACGGTGCAGGTTTGAACCCCGTGCTGTCATACAGCAGAGGAGGGCTGTACGAGTCCAACGCTGACATTCACGTACTGAAAGAACAGACACACTCATTAAGAGACAAAACGTCACAGCTTTATTTGAGAGCTTTCCAAAACACCGGCTTTACTGTGACAGATCACACAGACATCAAAAAGTACAAATCCGACAGGCCCGTCTCCAGCTCACACCACAGGTCCACTTACTGTTCACTCCTGCTTCTCAAAGTACACAAAGCCTCAACACATTCAGTTTGTAAACCCCATACAGGTCTGTTGTCCCTGTACACAAGCGATTGCGGTTTCATCTCAGTAGTAGTTCCTTGATTCTTTGCATTTCGTCTTCCTCCATCTTTAAGGAATCAGAAAAACATTGAAACTGAACGTGTGTGTGTGTCTCCGTGCGGTCTTAAACACCGTCTATAAAGCCTCTACGCAGCGCTTACCCACGTCTTCCGTGTCTCTCCTTGTTGACAATCTTTTCTGGAAATTATTTAATATTTACAAAAGGTGATCCAACCTGTTGCACATATTTCTCAACTTTCACGACCAATAAGTCATTAACGATTAATAAAATTCGCATCAAGAGCAAAAACTAAAACCAAAGTCAGGTAAATGGAAAAAAATTAAGTTAGGTCACTTCTCTGCCAAGCTTGGCACAGCACGGCAAAAACAAACAAAACAAAACAAGAAAAGTCAATGAAGTCACCAGGGCTGCTGCTTCGGTTACTAAAGAGAACGATTCACAAATATGTTACTGTGAAATCATTTGGGCTAATTTATCATAAATCAAATTTACAGTGATGAGATCTCAACCATTAAAGCAATAAATTACAGCAGCGGTCCTGTTGTTGACAGGGAAAAAAACGCTTATGCCTCTCAAACAAAAGCAATAATACTGAAATATAAATATTTTATAACGCAACTGAATATACTGAAATATACAACGGCCTGGATATATTTCAATATACCGGTCCAATACTAATAAAATAAAGTACCTGATGGCGCACGTGGTGATAATGTTGCATGGTCACGACTGACTGGCAGACATCAGTAACTCCTGAATTTCTAAAAAGGAGAAAGTGTGTAACGTCGTTGCCTAAATTCCAAATTGAATGATTAGCCTGTGGGCGGAGGTGTAGGGCTCGCCACTGAGAGAAAGTTTGTGCTCCCGTCGCTCGGATGTCTTTCATACTCACATGTACGCTCACAGCACACAGAAAAAGTTTCACCTAAGAGGCTCACTGAACACCGCTTAAATATAAACACACCTAAAGCAAGTCTTTTCTAAAGTGATAATGATCTTTGGAGGAAGAAGGAGAATAAGAGAAAGATAGAATGAAACGACAAAACTGTAAAGAACGTCCTGAGCTCCCCTCTTTTCTATCGTGGACTGGAACATCCGTCCATGTAGGACATCCCTCCCCCCCTCCCGAAATAAATCTTTCTGAGTTTCAGGGTGGAGTGTTCTGAGGAAATAGGGAGCGTCCAACAAGTTTTTTTTTTCTTTTTTGCATAGCCAGACAGTGGAGACAACCACTGCAACCACTTTAGGAGTTTCAAAGGAAAGCTGTCATTGGAGTATGAGGGGGGCCTTGGTCCGTGTGCACCCCTCTGTGCCAGTTGGCCTGGGAGTGTTAAGTGGGTCCCTCCCAATAGGTGCAGCTTCCCACTCACAAGGTGGACTCTCTCTGGCGATCACGTCCGTTTGACGTCTTCTTGACTTTGGAAATACCCTCCAGTGCTCCTGACTCGGTCACTCTGTACACACGACGAAAGACACGACAGAAAACAGCAGCTGAGTGAAATGCCCTCTTTCTGCTTTTGCTACGTTAAAGTTGCGGGCCGGTCGGGCGCTGTGTGCTTACACTTCGTCCACCTCCACATCCTCTTCGTCGAGGGGAAGCTGGAGGTAGGGGTTATTGGATGCTGGTCGGAACTTGTAGCCCGTCAACACAAAAAAGATCAGAGTCGACATCTCCACCAGAAACTGAAGAGGAGGGCAGAGAAGAGTGTAAGTGTATAATGACACGCGAGGAGCACATTCAAACCACAGTTAAAACTTCACACACTCGCATTTGCTGCGCCTCGTGAGCGGAACAGATCCTGCAGGTCGACCCATCAACTCATAAGTTCCTACGTCTTCTGCATTGTTTTTGTTCATTGCCAAATCTGGAGAGTTTGCAAAAACTGTTTGAGCCATGACGGCACGATTGTGGTGAAAAGTTTGACAGGCTTACCTCATAGCACCACTGCCACTGGAAAGGCATCGTCACCTTGAGCAGAATGGCTATGATCCTGGTAAAGTAGATGTAGCACACGATCTACAGAGAGGAAAACAACATGAGACACTATGACGCGCACAAGCTGCTGGTTGGACGCCTTCAATTTGGTTGAAAGGATCACAATCGGTTATGTTCCATAAACAAGACATCATTACAAAAAGTCTGAGGTGATCAATGTGTCAATTATAAGGATTGTAGTTCAACAGATTCACATTTCACAACGTCGCCGCCAATCTGATATTAATCGGCCCGTATGGAACGAATGGATAAAAGCTGTTTGGTCAGAGAGGGAAAGAGGAGGAGAACTACAGATGAGACTTTCTTACCATCACATAATAATGCCGGAAGAGCTTGAGCTTCTCCAAATTCATGGCAGCTAAAGAGAAGATACATCAAAATAAGTAAGTAAATAAAATGACAAAAAAGTCTTTGGTCTCTGGCTTTGGCTCCGCTTGTTTCTCACCTTTGCCATCGGTGCTGGAGGCCTCTTGAAGGTGACGGATGGACCTATAATTACAGTTACATTAAAGAAGTGCAAATACATTTACTGAAAGAAAGCTAGGCTCGTAAAGCCATACACACACACACACTTACCAAACAACAGGGAAAAGGATGGCTCCACAGCAGATGAGGTCAACCAGGAAGAGGATCTCCTTCCAGAGACCATACTCACTGGAACCTTCCTCTGTAGATTCTATGATGATGTAAGCGACATTAGCGAGGACCTGGAGGAGAACAGGTGAGTGGGACCAAAAGTTATTTCAAGTTTTCATTTACTTCAACAATGCTAGACGTGCAGGGACACACACCTGGAGAGGGATGACGATCATGAAGATCTTCTTTTCTTTGTCAGACAGAATGTATTTAACAAAGGCCCAGCCAGTGCCAATCAGTGCCAGCGTGATGAACAGCAGCGCCCCCTTCAGCCTACAAAATGTACAGCATGAGCTCATGTGCAAGTTTAACACACACGATTGACTCTTTCAGTAAACTTGTATAAACGTCACTTACAGGTGGGTGATGTAATACATCACGGCCCATCCTTCGATGGGATGTCCCTCTGTGTTGATAAAGTGATAGTTGATCTGGGGGATGAAAACAGAGGACACGCTTTAATTGGAGAACCAGTTATCCAAATGATGGCGTGCATCTGAATACACAATACATGGAAAATAACAAAACCTAAAATACTGCAAGTGGTGGTTCGCAGCTCACTGCAGATTGATAAGAGTCGTTTCCAAATCTTACATTTTCCTAATTGTAAGAGCAGAAATGGTCACTGTGCCAAAAACAGACAGCTTTTATATCAATTATACTGAAATAAATGGAACAAGATTGAGTATGGATCTCGCAGGAACAATGGACTGTCAAAAAGATTTATACATGACTTTTGATAATCATGATAACTGACATCTCCCAGTAATATAAATGACATTTGAACGACTGCATAACACTAACCCATATCTCAAATAACTACCTAAACATAGACAATTACAACTTTCATAGAATTGAATCAGACAAACAAAAACAAAAACTACATCCCAGTACAATGTGTGATGACTGAGACGTCATGGAAAAGCCCACACACACACACGAAGGGTTACCAAAACAGACCAAAACCTGCTTTCTGCTGATACTTACACTATGGAAGACGAGGGATGTGGACTTTGTGAAGGCCAAAGCTGCCATCAACCAGTGGACTTTAAAAACGCTGTACCTGCAAACAAGAAGAGGATATAAGTCTGCAATCCACAATGGACTTGCCATGGTTTCATCTTTTGATTTTAGTCACTGATACGCGTTGAAAATAAACCCAATCAAACCAGCCAGCAGAGTGATTTCACCTCTGTGGCATTTTTGGCCCTTTGTTACAAATTTCTCACATCATTTTTAGGTTTTGGTAACAAGAGAGGAAAAAATAAAAATTTATGTAAAGGGTTGTCAAATTTCTTTAGATCCTGTGCAAAAATTCTCTTCCTGCACTGAACATATTGTCCAATAAAGCCTTGAGCATATATAGAAATTTCACTATGGTAGATAACAACTCAGGAAAATGTATATTAAAGTTAAACACCATAATAAATATTTTGCTGCGCTATATTTTCAGTTTCTCCTAATTTTGGCAGGATGGTCACAAGTGTCACAAGACACATTAGACTGAATAATAACTATTACCTGTAACACCATACGGGGCAATAAAAATGTGCAAAGCCAGACATTGCGTGTGTCCTGGACTACAGTAACATCCTCATATTCCCACGTTCATGTGTCTGTGTGTGTGTACATGTGTACCTGTGCTTCATGAGTGTGTACACCCAGATCATGGCAGCTGTGAAAAAGACTCCAGCCATGCAAATGTAAAGGCGTGACAGAGGAATCTCTGCTGCAGACAGGTAGCCCTCTGGATTCTTCTCCGTCACTTCCACCTGCAATCAGCACATTTAGGTTAACAAGTACACGCACATACATACATACACATGAATGCACAAGAACACACTCAACTCACAATGAACGTGTAGGGAAAGTCAATTCCAGGCACCATGTTTTGGCAGTAATGGAAGTTGAGGTTGTACAGACCCTCAGAAAGCATGCCCACCAACAAGTGGAACTGTGGAAGAGAAACAAAGGTCATTTGAGGTCAACGTGAACCAAAGGTCCTTTATTATATCAACGAAACACAACCATTGCACTGATGTTATAGATACTGTCGAACAATGCAGGGATGCTGTTCAAATCTAAAGCTGGGACTACGAGTGATATTTTGATACCTGGTCTCAGGAAATACTTTGTTGAGACTTGTAGAATTATATAATTATTATTATTAGTGGCACACAACTGTATAGTCAATCTCAACTTGTCTACATAAAAGAGATGTACATAAATTAGGGGTGCAGAAAATAATCGATTCAAAGATGCATCGAGATGCTTAATGGGACGATTCTGAATCGATGCAGTCACGTCACATAATCGATTTTTAATTCAAAATTAAACAATAAAGCTGGACAATAAAGTTGTAAAGTTCAAGTTGCATTGTGGGTGAATGACACGCGCGCATAGCACAGCAGGTAAACCAAACAACATACAACATGGCGGAAGAAAGCAGCAGTAGCAGCCGAGGCGCGATAAAAAATGCAAACAACTTAAAAGCGGATATTTGGGAAAAATTTCGGATTTTATGAAGTTCCCGGGAGGCGACAACTGGACAAGACCCACGCTATTTGTAAAGCTTGTCACGCTAAAATGAAATACTTCGGTAACACCACTAATCTGAGGAACCACATTAGCCGATGGCACGCTGAGCTAATGTTAGCCTCGATATTTTTAATTTCATAATTTTCCCAATATAAAGAGTTCATATTTATCTGACCGTTTGTGTTAATTGATGAAAAAGCCATGTGTGGTAATAAAGAAAATTGAGGATGTGATGCATCGAGATGCATCGTATAATCGAATCGAATCGTGAGGGCAGTGAAGATGCACACCTCTAACAGAAATATGCATTAAAACAGGAAAAGATTTTATGAAAGTTGTACTTACATTGAAGCTGTAGGTACCATTTACTTTGTCCAATGCTAAAGTCAGGTGCTCGATCTTCCCCAGCTAGAAGCAAAGTGTAGGTCAGAAACGTATCGCTCTCTACAGCACGCACAAACCAACTGACACAGCCACATTACCTGGAATACATCTTCATCCACTTTCTTAACCTCCTCTGCTGCCTTTGGCTTTTGGTCCTCGCTTTCTACCGGCTTCACTGCATTCTCGCTCTTGTCATTCGTGTTGTCCGACTTTACCGCCTTGTTTCCACTGGCTGATGTTTTACTTTCTCCTGGCACAGCAGCAGCAGCAGCAGCAGCATCAGGAGCAGCAGCATCAGGAGCAGGAGCATCACCAGCATCTCTACTTTTCCTTTGCCCTAAAACACAAAAAACAGATGACCGTTTGCTTTAACGAGCCAAATATCAACTTAACCTCTTTCATGATTACGGAGAAGAGAAGTCATAAGTGTCTCTGACCTGAGGAAGGCATCGTCTGTGTCTTCGACTTTGCTGTCAAGACGTTGTCTTGCTTGCCCAAAGCGCTGACATTGACACTACACAAAATGATAACCAACACAACACAGTCAATGTCTACATCTGGCTGTTGGTTGGGCCTGGGTGATAAAACAACAGCAATATGTACCGAGGACAGACCCTTCATCAACAGCAATAAGAAAATTGTTCCATAGGACATCTAATAGTTTCGTGTTCACGTCCGTCTGCTCCCTCCTTGACTCACAAACAGCCTTTCCTATCCCATGATAATGGAGCGTGCTACAATTGGCAAACAGCCAATCATTTAACGGGTGTGTTGTTGTGTTGCACCAACAACAACAGAAGCATGAGGTGAGAACATGAGTGCAGCCGATGTTAACAAAAAGGGCGGTCGGCTCACTAGTATGGCAGTTTTTTGGTTTCTTTAAGTCTGACCAATACCAGAACACAGAGCTACACGGGGCAACAGTTTTGACCACATATTCTACTAAAAATTATTCCATGAAGAGAGGAATATTTTCCGCTGGTATCATATCTGTAACAATCAGCAAGAGAAACATTACCTTACTGATCTTAATGAGATGACCCATTTATCAAGATTCATTTTTGGAAAAGGACTTACATCTTGGATTAAATTATAGTTAGTGGCTTTGTACTCGCAAAGCTTTTAGTGCACATGCAGGTCATTAAAATTGTCAATAATTATCCATACAGACCAATATGAAATGTTTTATAGAGATAGCACATTTGTCCATATCACCCAGCCCTATTGTTGGTGTAGGATGGTCGACAATGACACTAAGTAATGAACACACCTCTGACTGTTAATGTCAATAAGGAAAAGAATGAGAGGCTCCTCATTGGGCGACTTCTTGAGGGTGAGTGTGCACTGCTCTGTCTCCTCAGCCTGGAGGAAAACACATTCAGAAGCAATGATTAGAAGATTGACATGTTTTCACAGTCATTCCATCTTAGTTTTGCTGCATTTGTGACATTACAGACTAACAGGCATGACACAAAGTAATTAAGATGGCCAAATCAAAGCCACCCTAAGTTAGAGGGTCTCTCATTCACATAATGCAATAAATATATTAATGACCTCATGTACTTACAGTATAGGACAGAACACCATTCACACGTGACCTGGAGAGGCTGAAACCAACCTAAGAACAAATGTAATACAACGGTCAACCCCTGGTACATTTTGTACATAATTTCACAATTTTGCTGATTGAAACATTAGTTTCCTGGCTTACAATCAATGTGCACAACTGTACTGTCAACACTTTCCCTGCTGTTTAACATGCACACTAACTAAATCATCTCACTGGCAAAGACACCATAAGTGCCTTGATACTCAATACTTGAGACAAACATTCTTTCAGGATCCAATAGGACGTGTATTAATCCTTGTCTTGTTTGCTTTGACTCACACTGTGAGAATAAAATAATATGACCTGTTGTGTCATAGCCGCTCTAACAGTACAATCTATAGTTCTATATAACAAAAAAACAAACATCCAATGACACACACAGAGACGATTCTTACAGGATAGGTCGTGTAGTTCACCAGCTGCTCAGGAAGGCGCAGAGAATGCAGCCTGACATCCAGAGTCCCATTAGCATAAAACCCAAATGTGTTGAGGTGGACGACAAATCGAGTTTCATGCTAGGAAAGGGGACAAAGGGAACAGAATGGCTGCGACATCTCCAATAAGCATGAACACAACAATGAACTCTTTGAGACTAACGTATTCAAAGTTGCTGTCACATTTCATACTGTGTTTCGAGAGCATCATTCCACGCTACAGCTAGCTAGCACATCGTAACATTACGTGCCGTAGCCAGGTAAAAAGCTAGCTAACTTTAGCATAACACATATGCTAGCCCTACCTTTAGTGGGAGTTTGTGTATTCTTGCAGTGCATCCGTCCAGCAGCAGCATGAATAAGAATCCAAGCCCAACAAAACCTCTTCTATGTACCACAGCCATCACCGTGTAGTCAAATTATTAACTATGTGAAATCTTCCTCTGTTGGTCAGCTACAACCTTAACAGATGGCTAAATTAAAGAAGCTAACTCAAGCTAGCGGTATTTCTCGGAAGTTCACGAGCTACGTTGCGGTAACACGAGCCTTTATTATCAGTGTGTCGATTATTTCGGTGGTGTCCTGTTCAATTAGAAATGCATTTTGCTCTGGAGCAAAATCTATAAAATGTCTGTTTCCTGTTATTTCTGGCTTCCCTTACGTAGCTCGTCAAGGCAAACGCTCGCTTCCTGGTTTGGTAGCAAGTACCACAAATTCATCAAGGTGAGGCCGGATGCGATAACTGCTTAAAGCTTTTCCTCCTTATTCCGACTCTTTCTCAATCCCACATCTGGACCACTATGAACACAAAAGCAATACAAATGAATGACTGCGTATGAGCTGAATCTAGCTGTGTGCTACTTTTCTTTCAAAGGAAGGCACTGTTTATATCCACCAGCCTGGCTGAAGGGAGCGAGCCCAGTCACAAACCTGACGAGAGCACGTGACCCACTTATCCCGAGTTTCCTAATGTAACGTCACTACCAACTTTAGATCGCAACCGATATACATTAGTTACATAAAAAGTCTGTCTTTAGAAAAACCACAGAGGATTTACATTATCAAGCAGCTATTTGTGAGCTTTCATAACAGTATAGAAAATGAATTAATTTTGTGACGTAGCAACGAAAAAACAAAATTTTCCAATGTATATGTTTCTAATTTTCTTTCCAGGACTTTTTAGACCTTAATACAAATCAAACTACATTAAGTTCTGATAGTAATAGCACTGGCTTTTATCTCACGCAACTTTTTATTTTATTAGGAAAATTCCATATATCAAAAAACAATTGGTCACAGCTTAGCCAAAAGCTACTTTTTTATTTTTTTTATTAACAAGTTTAAATAATATGGCACCACTCTAGATGATACCAAAAAATAAAATGGAAAGGTAAACTATGGAGATATTTATTAAATGTAATGTATTTTTGTTATTTTTTTCTCTCGAGATACTTTTTTCACTTGTTGGGACATATACACCATATGTATATATTATAGGATGTTGAAAGTTGTTTACGTATATACCTTTTATATAATAGTTTATAAAAAAAACAAAAACAAAATACAACCTTTGCTTAGGCTATAAAATTCTATTTATTATGTTTGTTCCCCACGCACAAAATGGGGATGATGGTACCAATGTCAGCAGTATTCACACCATACAAGGAATTTGACTCACATACATAATAAATATACTCACCCCATATTAATACGAGGACAATATTCATTATCTATGAAAGGGCACATTGTCCTGAAATATAAGGGACTAGGACATTAGCTTGTGAAAGTTTAATTATTTCGAGGGGATTTGATCAATGGTGTAATTACACAGTTCAATGAAGCTGAAGTCCCCAATTTGAAGTAAATACAGTTCAGATTTTAATTCCTAATTAATGTTGAATTTCTAAGAAATTATTGTTAATCTTATTTCAAAAGGTATTATTTGATGTGGAAAATCAAGGATGTTAAGACTCCCATTTTCATTAAGGAGGTGAGTGTAATGTAATGGTGCCTAAATGTCCAAAAAATGTTAAACATTATTATATCAGTCACCTTCTAGTTATTGACATGAAGAGATACAGCAGCATTGTCTAAGTGAGATCACAACTAAACGTTTACCTTTAATTACAAATCTCTGTAACCACCGAGTCAGTGTACTAAGAATCATTTCATTGACAGGATTGCTGTAAACACTTAGCTTCAGTCTGGCCAAGTGAGGGACATGTCGTGGCGTTCAAGCGCGCCATGGTCGGCAGAATCACGTGGTCTCGTCAGGTTTGTTAATGTAGTCGCTCTCTGGCTGGACCTTGAATCATTATCCTAGATGCGGTCTCGCTGTTGCGCGTTCCCGGTCAGCTTCCGGCTCAAACAGATCACGTGAGTCATCCTCCACGTTGGCTGAACTTGCTTGGGTTGCCGTGTCAGCTGAAGTCTGTCTCACTATAAGGCAAAATACTGCCACGTCTTATTCAAACAAACGCCGGCTGTAACTTTAGATATATACAGCATATACATATATACACACACTCATATATATATATATATATATACATACGTACATACATACATACATATATATATATATATATATACACATATGTATATATATATATATTGTATATGTATGTGCATATATAAATATATATACACATATATGCATACACAAATAGTATATATATATACTATATATATACACATACACAAATAGTTAGGATACTTTGTTCTAGTTGTGCGATGTAAAAACTTTACGTAATTAACAATGCAAAGTACAGAAACGTATTTCCTGTTTTCCTTTGCCTACTCGTCTTGACGCTCTAGGCGGCGCCAGACTGTTTTAAATAATGTTTTCCACGTTCAACCGCAAAGAGGCAAATCAAATGAAAATGTCAAATGAAATACTTGAAAAAAGATATGAATTAATTTATAGCACTTTTAGACAGGAGGCGCTTCTTGACATGCGCATAAAATAATGCTGCATGTAAAGTATGAAGTAATTAAGTAATACTTACTTATGCAAGGAATACGGTATCACAGCTGTTTCACAGTAGAAATATTTTAATAAAAGTTCCATTAAAATGTTATGAGGACACTTTATATCCGGTATGTATGAAACAGATGTAATGGATGTGGTCAATAAATCAAGAATTTGCCAAAACTTGCACAGTAACTGATTTGGGATGGTCTGGAATGACTTAAGACTTTAAACAAGCTGGATCAAAAACAGAGGTGATTACTATTATTCAAAACACCAATCAATATCCTTTGTCTCTCTTTCTACTCATCCAGCTTTACTTGTCTTTGCTGATGTTCACACTAAGTGACTTGGTGCTGGTATTGTTGATCATGGGGGCGATGACCATACTTCCACCCTGAGCACAGACTGTGATGGCAGGTTGCTGCAATGCAGGTGAGGGTGTGGATCTCCCTCCTAAAGAAAAAGACAAAAATGGGGAGAAAGGTAACATATCAATAAAGCTTGTGCAGATATTAGAAACAACAAAGACCATCAAAACAAAGACCTTCAAAACAAAAACCTTCAAAACAAGCCCCCGCGTCTGTTAACTTCTGGGCAGTATTGTTGTGGTTCATCTTCTTTAGGATCTCAACGGTGATGTCCACAGCCAGTTTTTCACCAAATCCTTTTATCATCTCACTCACAGTGTCATGCCGAGCTGGGCTCTGCAGGTGACACCTGGTGATGGGTTTACAACTGTCCAACAATGGTTGAGAGAGGAACCACTTAAATGTTTTGAAGTCATCGTCATACAGGTCCTCCAGAGTTTCCAAGAGAAGCTCAGGCACCGGCATCTCTTATTGCTGAATAAATACAAGTGGGAAATAGAAAGTCAGTTTCCATTTTATCCTTGAATTGAGAGTCTATTTTTGCTGGTAACATGTTTGGCGTGAGTGAGAAAGACATCAGTTTATAATCACATTATACAAAATGATACACATGAAAACAAAAGAACAGACCACCAGGAAAGCTCAGACAGCAGAAGCTCAAATCTATCGTGATAGAGTCCATACTTTTACTGTGGAAATATGTATGTATATATTTTTCAAAATACAAAACTAGTAATTATACTGTACCCTTTTAATGCACAGAACTTTGTGAATTGGTGTGCATTAAAATACTACATAAATTTGAGCTGACTGCATTACAAAAACAAGCATTCTTTCACACACTATTGTTCCAAACTACCAGTCAAACATTCTGACATTGTTGGCCTTGTGTAGCTGATGATTGTGTGATCTGTGCTACATGTCCTTTCTATGAAATTCTCAAGCATATCAATATTTGTTAATCAAGTTTTTAAGAAAAGCACAGAATAAAAACATGCTGTCAACTGTGAGAGGTTTAAAATGTTGTTTTAAGGACAAAAGATAGACGTTATTAACAGCCTGGTAATGTTTTCTGATATTCAAAGTGTCTTACCTTGTCACCAACGCCGATGTACAGAGGAAGTGGGCTGAACAGTTCCGCTTTTAATAGATGTAAGAGGAAGTCACCACAGAACAACAAAGTGAGCCAAACATCTGCACCTGCTGTTTCATTTCTCTGTGTAAAATTAGCTGACTGGCATACCTGAGCGATAGGATTACATCTCTGCTCAGTAGCACATTAAGGATGGACACAATCATTAAGAACAGGAGATTCAATGATAAAATAATGTAGAAAATTGGCTCTCACATCTGATTTAACGATGTAGTGCAAAGGCTTTTTTTGGTAACATATGCAAAGCAGGAACATTTCTACATTTATATTGTGATTTGAAGGGTAAGATGAGTTTTTGAACCCAACACCATTGGATTCCCAAGTAATGAATTAAAGTGTGTGACTGGGCATCAGGTGCAAGTGACTGCACAGCCTGTGGACTGTGAGAAAAGGGGAGGGGAAGAGCCAGTCATTGTGTGTGGCTCTAGGGAGCATGCAGTTATGCTGTGTTCACTCTGGGGGAGTGAGCGTGTTGCTTACAGCTATTTAGGGTTGCCAGTGATGAAGCCAGACGCGATTAGGGGTTAGCATGTTCCTGCATCAAAGTGGGGGAGGTCCACAGCCTCCATTAGGTAATTAGGGCTGGGGCTTGGATGGTGCCACAAGCCTAGGATCAAATCCTGTGGTCTGAGGACAGTTAACAAGCATTAGATAAACTTAAAGCCATTATTGCATTATTTCCCCCATGTTGGCCTAGCCAGATTCCATAAAAAAACACTAACCTTAGACATGGATGCCAGTGATGTGGGGACTGGAACAGTCCTATCTCAGGACGAGGAGGCTGGGAATGAGTGGTTGCAAATGCCAGCAAGGCGTTTAGAAAGCAAGAGCATGAATATGTTATGACATAAAAAGGAGCTTTTGGACTTCCAGTGATGTTATAAAAGGAGAAGCATCATTGAAACAGAGCTCCCATTGGTCAAACCAAAAAATTAAGAGACAGCTACAGTTCTAGGCCATTAAAATGCAAATGGTCTGTCCCTACAAAATGTGTTCAACTACATAAGACCTTCAAGACACTTAAGAGAGAAAAGGAGGATAGACAAGAGACTACCAAGCTCAGCTAGCTTAAACACAGCTAGCAGCAAGGATCAGTAAGACCTAAAAGTTCTAGAAGAAACTCCAGAGGGCCCCAAGATACCTGCTTCATCCCGACACGATCTCTGTGAAATGTGACGAAAACCAAAACAGGCTGAGGATGGAGGAGCGGTGCAAAGAGAAAAACAGTCACAACTGTCAACATTGGACATTAAGGCATTTCTGCAAGGGGAATAGTAGTCTTAAATCAATCTATTTATGTTAAATTAGTGTGTGCCGGTTCAATCGGGTACAAAAAAAAAGGCACACAGCCTCAATTACTCTGGCATGTCATGATGTGAGAATGCAAACAATACCTACGAAAGATCTGTCACTGAGTCTAAACCAAATAATGCAATGCAAAGGTTACTGTAGGAGAACCTGGAAGCACAATGAGTCTACAATCAGTCAGAGATGGCTATACACCCTGCAATAGCTTTATTTATTATTTTTATGCATGTCATGTACAAAATATTTTTTTCAAGAGACTGGATAAATCTTACATCAAACTACATTAGAGCAGCAATTGCAGGAATATGAAATTTTGCCTGCTAGTTAAGAGCCACTATGTTTAAATTGGCTAACATTAATTCTGTCTCTCCTTAGATGAGGCCAATCCACCAAAACGAAACGCATTCAAGGTGTACGGACATTATAGCATCTGACAGATGAAAGCCTTAGGTGTCAATTAACACTGTTGATTTATGGGACTGTTGACAACTGTACAGTTTTTGCATATATTTTAGGATCTTGTGCAGCCTTCTCCCTGTGCTCGGGTGTCTACTTAAAGCATACTGCTCACCACCTGTAAAGAAGAATTCACACATTTTAGACTGGACATCATCAGCAACATTCACATGCTGATTTGCTTTCATGTTAAGAGCATAGCTTCTTAGAACATTCATTTTAATTTTTTTTAAATCCTTGTCAAATCCATGAAGTCTCTCTGGCATCTCGTACTGCCAGGTTTCCAATAGGAGAGATTCCTATAACTCCCACCAGTCACCACCAGGGGGCATGTTAGGGTCAATCTCACTTTCATTTATTTCAATTTAACAAATTGCAGGTCTTGTCATTAAAGTAAATTATCTAAATAGTAAAAAAATCTACAAAAAAATACAGAGTTGGATTTGACGTCACATGTTAGCACTATATTTTAATCACAAAATGTACTCAAGATTTCTGCTTTGAATTTCAGATAATGCGATATAAGCAGGCAGACTTACTGTGTATGTATCCGTGTGGGGAGGGTTTTTAAGTAATGACGATGTCAGCATCTTCAGACGTAGTTTGCACTGTGGCTGCCCCTCCGTGTGCCGTCAAATTTTCAGCTTGTACCATACGAGGCAAAACAACACGGCACTGTGCGCTCCCTGGGAAACATACTGGACTGGAATGAGGTGGTGGAGGAGGAAGTGGGGGACTTTGTATATCCATACTATGGCGCCACTCTGAATTCTTACATTTAGCAACAGCTGCTGTAAGAAGCTCATAGGAGATACAGTGTTTGAGCGCCTGCTCTCTTGCCAGCGCTTGTTGCGCCAAGAGATCCAGGTGTAAATAAGTGGGAGCAGCAGTGGTGCTGCCCTGAGGCTGCTCATTCATCTTCACAAGTGTGGAGGAACCAACATCCACTGTTACACCTTCTCCTACTTTGTCCTCCACCCTTTTCATGACTGGAATCTCTTCCTCCGCAACATCCAGGGACTGAGAATTGGAGAGGCTGCTGTTCATTTTGAGAGAGACTCCTCCTTTCACAGAGCTGCAATCAGCAAAATCACCACAGCCATGGGACACCGCGGGACTGTCACCAAAGAACTGTTTCTTCTCCATCGTGATCTTCCTTACCCTGAGGATATGCAGGACGAAACACACAAACCAGTCAACAAATACAGGTCACTCTAAAAATTCTACCAAGACTGTCCTATAATTTGTTTGGGCTATTGAGTAAATGTAGAAATTCACTCAATGCATAGAGCCCATAAGGGTGTCTAATTTTCTTATTATCACAAACTTGTTCCAACAAAATGATTATTTGTGCAGACACAAAAAAAACGAAGAACTTTTCAGGTCACTAGGGGCTCCATTAAAATGTATGCACTCACATTAATGAAGGGAGGCCTATAATTTTCCTGCTCTCCTTCAGCAGCACCCTAGGGACATAATACACGTGTGAATGCTACAACTGTAAAACTGTATGTAGAAAAAGTAAAGTAGCGGTAGCAAGTAAAACAAGTGTGGTCTGTGTTTAAGTTTGCACCGAGATTGCATCCATCCTTTTGGCCACAGTTGTTTGATCTCATTGTCTAGGAAGGACTTGAGATAGTCCTCCATCTCCTGGCTCTCCTTCCTTTCCATCTCATATCTGTCCATCTTTGCCCGCACCACATCGCATAAGCATGCCCTGCATGACAAAGAAAACACAACGAGCCTTGGAATGAAAATCAATACGTGTATTGAAATTAAACTACATTTTATATATTTTATTTTATACATAGAAGCTACATTTCATAGCCATCACTAAATATACATGTTAAGAATGAATAATCCACAGCTGAAATCATGTAAATGTCGATCACTTCATACAGTCCAAACTTTAGATCCAACCTGATCTCTTCGTTCCATCTGAAGCACTTCTTAGGACCTCTCTTCACACTTTTCTCTTCTATAATATGCACTGGCCCAACAGTCCCTTTTTGTTTGGCTTTGTTACAGTCCTCTGTTGCCCTAACATGAACATAAAACAGAATTAACGATGGAAAAACAGAAGAAAAAGAAGTTTCCACTCATCTGGATGCAACCAATTGATCCAATGAACGCATTAGAACTGCAAATGAATGACTGAGTTTGAAGTACAAAACTTAGATTTAGTGATTAAGTAAATCTTGTAACGTGTAAGATTCAATGTTTTCATAATTATACCAAATACAGATGAACATACTTTGAAGACTTGACATGTGCCAGGTAGTTGTCATGGAAACCTGCAATCTGTTCTGGCATGGTGCTACCTATAGCGTCCTTTAGTTTCTGTATAGGATCCTCTTTATCAGTGTGGTCTTCATCAGCATGATCTTTATCAGCGAGATCCTGCGCATCACAGTAAAATAGTTTCAAAAGCAAGTGACATGCATATTACACAAACATATGACTTATTGAAAAATTAAAACAAACAAACAATACACTCACTGCATGTGTGAGCAGCAGCTTCCTCACACGTTTGAGGAGTGTCTCCTTGCTGCAGGGTAGGAAAGAGGACAGGTGTGTGTACACCTTGGAACGCAACTGGCCACCCTGATCGCGACACTGCAACTCAATACTGAATCGGGACACATTCAAGAGCATTATTTAATATCACTACATGCAGCGAAAGGCAATTACACAGGATGTTTTAAAGACAGATTGTCTGCAAGACCCCATTTACACTTTGGATATCATTACCCAAATACATAGTCAAGATGAACACTATTTAAGCCCATGTTTCCTCCTCACTTTATCCGTTTAATTTATATCTGATTTTCAGCTCTCATTACATTCAGATTTGATTAATCTATCATTTTCCAATGTGGGACGTTTTAATCTAATGAGCAGATTTTAATTCAGATCCTCTGGCTCATACAGCTGTGTCCCATCTGTATGAGCAGCATTACATCTGGCTGGCTGTGACAAGAGAGCTGAAGAAAAAGCGACTCCCACCCACTGTGGAAAATAAATAAAAATCAGCATCAGGTTTGATTGAGCGGACAGCAATACCGGTTATATATTGGTTGAGGACAATGGATTGCATAATGATTACATTATGCTATACCCTTTTTCCTTATATAGAGAACACATCTGGATTGCATGATAATACATGGTGTAAATGCAACCTGGCCTGAGACAACAAACAAATGTGAGTATTTGCTTTTCTGGGGCTGATGTGTAACGCACTCCAGCAGAATTGAGTTGATTTCCGGAGTGAAGAACTTAAGCTTTGACTCCCCCTCAGAGGTCTTAGCAGCCTGAAAGAGAAGAAAATATCAATCTTCCTGCCTTGTGCTAATGAATGATGCAAAGTTACAAAAATGCTTACCGCAAATGCCTGCATATAAGATAACTACTAGAATGAAGTCCAACCTTACCGCCACAAGTTTTCCAATGCTGTCTTCGAGTCCAGCAGGAAGTCCTTCCAGCAGGGGGACACTCTGAGGCGAGATCAACTTGGTTTCCGATAGCTGATTTGGCTGCGGTTGAGACTTCGGCCGCATGCTCACTTTAGCCTTGGAGTTTGGAGGTTGTGTTTGATGGTCAGTTTTGGGTTGGTAGGGTACAGTTAGATGTGTATCTGTGGTAGGTTGAGTTAGTGCACGTGGTGACATGGTCTCTTCAGTAACCTCTAACAGAGAGTCCAAATCAATGTCAAAATCGGCTGTGCTGGCTGCTTGGATCAAGACGTGGTCGGTTGTGGATCCAATTAAATTCAAGAGGGGATCGGTCAGGCCTAAGCCGCCACCGCCGGCTGCGTCGGCCGGACACAGAGGGATTGTGGACGCTGGCCTCTGACTCTGGCGCTCCTTTTCCTGTCTTTCCCTGGCCTTCTCTTTTCGGAACTTTTTCAGCATGTTTGTGACACTTAAAGTGCTAATAGTCCTTTTCTTCTTTTGTTTATCCATTTTCACTTTAGAAGCACTATAAAAAAAAAAAAAATATGGCTGAAATCATGAAATCTTACGTGGATAGGTTACCATCACTGCTGCCTCTTCAGAATAACACAGTTACTCAAGTAGTCTGCTTAGTTGTATACAATTTTGAGGTACTTTTTACTTTTTCTCAAATTAGCACTGAATTTCAGAGTTACATACGGCACTTCACTGTTATAAATTCATCTGGTTTCTGTTCCCAAATACATAAAATATTCAGATTTAATATTCAACACAAGATCAACTAGTTAAATATCAACTATGTTCTTGTCTTCTTTCCCATTTCCTTCCTTTTCCTCTCCGCTTTCATTGACCCCAGTTTCTTCTCTGACTTATTTCTTCACCCACTTGTCTTCTTTCTCTGCTCATCCCTTTGTTTTTAATATCTTTCCTTACATCTTTCCTTTAGCCCTTCCCTTTCCTCATTTCCTTATACTAGTCCCATGATAGAAACATTGTATGTCCAAACAGTGGTGTAAAGTAAAGAAGTCAAAATTGTGCTTTAGGAGACTTTTCTTTAGTGTAGCACAAATATTTTTAAACTACTACTAAACTTAACTAGATATCTCAAGTAAAATCTATACTTATATTTTGCTATTTTACTTACTACAAAGGAAATTCTTACAGCGGTGATGTTTTCAATAGGCAGCCAGATTTTAACTGCACATGTTGGTAAAAAAAAAAGTACTTTTAAATGAGATAACTGTACTTTCACTCAAATGTAACTTTGAGGTACTTTATGAGATGAAAACTTTATATATCATTATTCTCTCCCCCATTTTGTTAAAATTAGGGCTTTTTTCATATAAAAAAATAACAGCAAAAAACTGACTACTTTTACTATTTTAGTCCATTTTCCTTTTGTACTTTTAGATGAGAGTACTTCCACCAATGACTGTCAGTATTGTTCAGTGCATTTGTTCTGCTCAGTCTCACCTTTTCTTGGCATTCACGGAGACTTCCATCTGTCCATCCTCTGTTATGTGCTGCTTCTTCTTTGGCCGACTCGGTCCACTGTTAAGTTTACGTTTCTAAAAATGTTTGATGGTTGTTATGACATGTTGGTTATGTTTTAAGAAATTAGGTGCCAAACATACAGAACGTTTAATTCAGGTCATAACGGGAGTACAACTTATGAAAAGTGAATGAGCCACATGTGTCTAATATCCAATACCGACCTTGGAGGAATTACTTGTTTGTCTTGCTCTCGTGTCGTCACTATCCGTGTCAGAGGTCTGTCGGAACTGCAGAAGGCCTGAATTGATGTAGAATCCACCAAATTTGGTTGTGATAGAGGCTGGTACAAACTCATCATACTGCAGAGAACACAAAGTCACAGTTGAAACACATTACGGTGAAAATACACCATAAAAATGTTCATAGCTTCATTTGCCTCTCAAACAAATTTGTATGAAACAGTTTGCATTTTGATTATTACTTTGAGACATGTTCACCAAAACTACTATGGTCTTTTTGTGCAGTAAAACAAGACTTAAGGTGCTGGTTTCAGAAATAAACAGAAAAGTAATCTCACATACTGCCTCAGAGTTGTCAATGAAAGAATCTTCATCATCATAACCATGTCCTATATCAATCAAGTCCTGAATGCGGTCCTTCATTTTATTAGGCTTGTTCCCCTGCAATGAAAGGGTCATTCACTGTGGAACATGGCTGATTCTGTAGGTTGTTGTCTACATAGTGCTAAAAAGGGAGGACGAGCTTAAGACAGAACACAAGTAGCTTTTGTACAAAAACATATCAAATACCCTGGCCAAATAAAACAAACCCCCATTGGAATTTTGCAAGAGAAGCCAAAATAGCCGACACATTTCGATTTTAATAATTAAATCTGAGAAGTTACTTACGTATTTTTTCTCCAACCTTTTTGCAATTGCAACAGCCTCATCTTGCTCTCGTTTTTCATCCTCCTCAGATACATCTGGTTGGACTTTATCTTTGACCAAGTGACTGATCTAAAAGAAATGTAAACGCTCAAATGTTAATTATCTTGAATTACTGTTGCTTAAACCAATTTGAGGTCTAAAGTGATGAAACTAATCCCAAAATGCATTAAATGCAAAGAGGGCAGAGGAAAGGAATGGAGAGGGTGCCACTTCGTTGCAGGGCAATAAAGGGGATACAATAAATATTCCACTGCAAAATTTAGAGTCTCCTATTTATCCTTTATCGAAAAATGGTTCAACTGGAGGGTAAATGTCCAAACAGGACAGGCCGGACAGGCCGGGGGCTCTTGTAATGTAGATGGTGATACACTCAAGTGTTTTATCACACATGTAAAATGTTCAGAAATATAGAACTCTAAATATAGAAATATATCCTTTGGCAAGGACGTTAAAGAACAACCATCTTATGGATTTCAGAATGCATCCTGATATGCTTTACATCTTTGGGACCACTTGAGATTTCACAAAGAGGGTAAGATAAAACTTCTGAAGATGGAACCACTGATTAAGAGATCAAAGTTTTACAGTAACACAAGAGCAGCCAAACAGTGCTTCAGTGGATGAGATTTATATTTCACGTTACACTTTACTTGTTTTTTTTCTACTGTTTCCATTCTATATTACTGTAATTTTGGAGCAATCTCTGGCACAAGAGTTTCCTTCGGGATTAATAAAGTTCTATTTTATCTTATTCAACAGGTTGTGGCCCCATGATGACACTTTTATTAGTTGCAATAGACCGATTCATTCATAAACCATTGCACCTGAGGCAAAGACTGCCAGAATTGACACTGAACGTGGCGATAAAAACGAATACTGTTATCGAAACAAGGCAACGGTATGTTTTTATTAAAAAAGCATGGAGGCACCAGGTTTCCAGGTTTAGTTACCTTTTGTAACGACTAGTTTCATTTGCTAATGTCTTTCAGCAGAACAATGTTACAGCGTTTATTTGAAGAGGTTAAAAAGGGCCAGGAACGCTCCAACGGCGGCCATCTTGAATGAGGCCGTTTCGACCCATCCGAACCAATTGACCATGTGAACGCTTCCTAGGGACTTCAGTCCATCTTTCCAATTTCAACCACATCATGGAAATGCATAACCCGGACAATAACTTCGGAAGCAGACGTATTAGAATGAAAAGTTTGTTTGTTTGTCGAGTTGTCACCTTGTTTTCAAGGAGTTGACTGTAGCTGAACTCCGGACAGCTTCGTTCATCTGAATCGGTCAAGGTGACGACAAAGCGCGTCGTGGCCGTTGGAGGACCCGAACTCGGTCCCATCACACACGGAGGAGACTTTGGGGCCACCCCCGGTGTCTCCCGCTCCGTCGACACATCAAGGGACAAAGTTGTCAGCTGAATTCTCCGCGGCTCGGCCATGTCTCGTTCAAACGAGGCGCGCGGCGGTGCGGTTGGTTCGGGGACGCAGCGCGAGCGATTAATCAGGGTCAGGTGTGGACGTCCCGGCGGTCACTTCCGGTACTGTGGAAAGGTTCGCTCCTCTACCGCCAGTTTTGTCCAAAACTTTTGTCAGTTTATCGCGTTTAGCGTTTGATGACATAATCTGCGACTATAATACGTCAGATCAGGCGCGCAATTGGAAGTAAACGTATGCGCGCAGATACCCAGAATACAAAACGTCATCTGTTGTTGTTGTTGTTATTATTATTATTAGTATAAATATTATTATTACTACTGTCTTCCTGGAGAGTTTTGGGCTGGGTCTGTGTTCGTTTGTTTAGTGGGCCTGTAAAGCCCTTTGAGACATTGAATATGATATTCATCATCATCATCATCAACCTTTATTTAAGCCTAAAAAATCATTGAAGTATGCCTCATTCACAATGATATTGAGTTACAGAGAAAACAGCAACAATAATAATAACAACAACAACAAAAACAATATAAAAGGGAGCAATACTTAACTTAAAACAATTACACAGGTGGAGGGTTGCAGAGGTGAAGTGGTTCGAGATCATTGTCCTGAATTGTCCCGGGTAGTGAGAGTGGCAATCATAACAACGTGTTTTAGATTGTTCCATGTTGGTGCCCTAAAAGCTAAAGGCTGATATTTCAAGTCACGCTTCAAATCCCAAAGACAGTTAGTAGAGCAGGTTTGGTATGGTCCTGTTCAGTATCGCTGTTATGTAAGGTGGTGTATGTCCGATAAGGGATTTGTAGGTGAAGAGATAAAAGTGTTTATCATGCCTCTGTGCCAGAGAGGACCAACCAACTGGTCCTTTTTTGCACACAGGCGTGATAAACACTGAGCTATACAAATAAACTTGATCTGATCTGCCTGAGTGTTGAATAAAAAGAAAAAAAAAAGATAAATCTCTTCCTATACATCTACTTTAATAATTTTTTATTATTACTATTATTACAACAATTAATGATGGTACAATCAATAAAAATAACAACATGGTACGTGTGCTAGTTAGTGCACTTTACCTGCGTTGTCCTCACTTCGCCAGACGGGGGCGCTGGAACTCTGTTGTGATTGCATGAAGACGTCAGACAGGGAAAGTCGGAGCCAAAATGTTGCTTTTCACCGAGTTAACCAACTTAACTACACTAGTATGGATCCGGTGACATCTTTTGAACTACCTGCTCATCACAGTGAGCAAATGAAAGTTATTCTCATGTCACGTTTAAATGTGACAATGAAAACGCGTGACGACGTGAAGTAGATTTGAATGTTGGAGGAAGTTGCAGTTTTCCAATCGGCCCCAAACTGTCATTAAATATTAGTTTGTAGCTCAACCTTCCTTTTGGGTTAAAATCCATTTATTCTGAACAGGTGTTAAAGAAATTAGTAAACATATGCGCAGTTCATGAAAGTGAAAATGAATACATGGCACATGAAAAAGTAACTTCGGATCCTAATTATAGCTGCTGGGTTGCAGAATGTGTAATGTCATGATCCGTACTGGCCTGGCTG